>PVJC01016863.1:0-33227 GCA_004026665.1 Murina feae | reverse complement strand
GAGGTCCCTCAGCCCGGCCTGTGCCCTCTCGCAGTCTGGGACCCCTCGGGGGATGCCCACCTGCTGGCGTGCCTGACCAGCCTGGGTGAGGGGCTTTCAGGCTGCCCACAGCTCCCATTGCCCAACGTCCCAGCAAGGCCGGCTGGACGCAGGTTTCCTATAATTGATGCTGTTCCTTTAAGGCGAGGCCTTTTACTAATGAAGCCTCTGCCTCACCTCCTGGCTTCTATAATGAAACAACTGTTACACTTAATTGTTGCAAATGTGCGTTTTTGCTTCAGGCCAAAGGCTAAGGAGCCAGCGAGCAGGTAGTTTCGCTCTCCCTCCTGCTGCAATGGACTCTGCCTAAACATTTACTCAGGTCTGTGAGTGGCGGCCGCCATGTTGGCTGGGCTAATTTGCATACAGCCGTTCTGATTGGCTGTGGGCGTCCCGGAGAAACGGTTAATTTTACTATTCCGCTTTTATTAGTTTAGATGTGTTGCCCTCTGGTATTTTTTATTCTATTTTTTCTATTCTATTTTACTAAGATTAAAGTGTTTGAAGTATAATAAACAAATTTCATGGCCCATGATTGTGTTGTAAATGATATTTTTTAAAGTACTATATATAATGCAGCAAATGATTTTAATGTAATGAAGTGGGTTTTATTTTTTATTTATTGTTTTTAACTATATCACTTTTCAAATTATCTCTTCTCACATTTTATCTCCCCTTTATCTTCCAAATTTAGAGAACACAAATAGGTCCCCCACCATCAACAGCTCTGTAGTTAAATTTTCCAGAAATTCCAGTTCTGTAACTTAATAGATATGAGACTTTGGTCAACTTACTTATCTGTCATGAGTGTGGCTTTTTCCTTAGTTATAAAAGAAAACCCCTAATATCCCTCTTGTAGGATTGTAATGAGGATCCAAGAAAATGCATTATACACACTTGGCCACAAATATTCAATCAATGATAACTTTTATTATCATCCCAGACTCCTGAGAGGGTCACCAGTTAATATTTTCAGGACACTCTTGGATATCTACACTAATAAAAGAGTAATATGCTAATTGGTGTCACTCTGCTGCAATCCAAGCCATGCCCACCAGCCAATCAGAGTGGCTATATGCAAATTAACCCAACCAAAACAGCGGCCAGCAGCCACAGAACTAGAGCAAACAGGAGGCTTCATTGCCCCAGCAATGGAGGAAGCTGCCTGCCTAGGCCAGCTGTGGCCTCCACTCAAGGCAACAAAGTTTTAATTATAGAAGATAAATAAACCCCAGATACCTGCTTCCAGCCAGCCTCACTGGGCACTTGGTGGCTGGGGGCTGTGGCCAGCCTGAAAACACCCATCAGCCCCTCACCCAGGATATCCGCTCCCTCATGGGGTGAGGGTCCCTGCTGGGTGGCTTGGCCAGTCTGCAAACAGCCATCAGCCCCTCACCCAGACTAGCCAGGCACCCCAGCAGGACCCCTCACCCCAAAGGGGCTGTGGCCAGACTGCAAACAGCCATCAGCCCCTCACCCAGACTGGCCAGGCACCCCAGCAGGACCCCCCACCCCGAAGGGGCTGTGGCCAGCCTGCAAACAGCCATCAGCCCCTCACTCAGACTGGCCAGGCACCTCAGGGGGAGTCACCCACCCTGAAGGGGCTGTGGCCAGCCTGCAAACAAACATCAGCCCCTCACCTAGGCTGGCCAAGCACCCCAGAAGGAACCCCCACCCTGAAGGGAATGTGGCCATCCTGAAAATGGCCCTCAGCCCCACACCCAGGCTGGCCAGGCACCCCAGCAGGATCCCCTCCCTGAAGGGGATGTGGCCAGCCTGAAAATGGCCCTCTGCCCCTCACCCAGGCTGAACAGAAACCTCAGCGGGACCCCCACCCTGATTCAGGACACCCTTCAGGGCAAACCAGCCGGCCCCCACCCATGCACCAGGCAGGCTTCTATCCTATATAATAAAAGGGTAATATGTAAATTGATCCTAACACCAAAACAACTGGGAATGACTGGTCACTATGACACACACTGACCACCATGGGGAAGACACTCAATGCAGGAGCTGCCCCTGGTGGTCAGTGCACTTCCACAGTGGGAGCTCTGCTCAGCCACAAGCCAGGCTATTGGCTGCCAATACAGTGGTGGTGGTGGGAGCTTCTCCTGCCTCCTCAGCAGCGCTAAGGATGTCTGACTGCAGCTTAGGCCTGCTCCCCGCTGGCAAGTGGACATCCCCCGAGGGCTCCTGGGCTGCCATAGGGATTTCTGACTGCCAGCTTAGGCCCCCCCCCCCTGGGAGCAGGCCTAATCCAGCAGGTGGACATCCCTCGAGGAGTCCCAGACTGCAAGAGGGCACAGGCCAGGCTGAGGACACCCAAGTGCACAAATATTTGTGCACCGGGCCTCTAGTCCATGTATAAAAGGGGCATCAAAATTCCATGCTATAGATCAAACCGTGCAGAAACTAAAGTTCCTACCCACACTGTGATGCTACCCCTTAGGAACAATTCTTACAACTCCAAAACAAGTCACACATGTCAGGAGCTGGCAAGGTCTCTTCTATGATGAATAGGATTGGATCTCTCAGGCCTTTCAAACTTGCACCTTGCACCATCAATAAATGTGCCTTAGCCCACGTTCCTGAGAGAGTCTTTGGAGTTTTAAAGACCCGTGTGCTGCCTAATCATTTGCTGTAGCTTCTGGTGCAAATTCCAAGTCCTTATTGGGCTTATCAAACCTGCTGCCTGAAGATTACAGCTACATTTCATGTGCAGAAAGATAGCTCTGGAAGAAACATTAATAAAAATTTTCAGTCTATCTCTGCTCGTGTGATCCTCACATATTGAATATTTAATAACTGGGCAGAATTTAAAATGTCTCCTGTTAAACAGATGAAAATAAACAGGAAACAGATTACAATATGGGCAGGCCCCTGACTTAAAAACTCAGGACCTACAATATCCCCTACAAATAGATGCCCACCGCCACTCCAGTCCCACCTGCTAAATACCCCATCCCTCCAAACTCCCCCAGAGTTTTGGAGCTCCTTTCAGAATATTGAAATAGAATAAAAATGTACATTCAAAATTAGAGGACTGAAAAACACTCAAAAAAAAGTATAGCTTAGAGCAATTGACCACTAGGGCTACATGTTAGGCAAAAATATACTTAAAAACCCTGCAGACATATTGCCCAAATGTATTTCCCCCTATATTTCCAGACTATGTTCATCTTTCTCTCTAACTCTTAAACTTTCATCATTCAGAGATTTTATTAGTTTAATGTGAAACATAAAAATATGGAGGGTTGTCTAGCTATCAGGCACAGGTCAGAGTAAATAAAGTGAAACAATTTTCCTCATAATGCCAGGCTAAAATCAGATGGATTTAGGAAATTACAGACTCTGGTGCTGCCAAGAGCTTCAATAATTAAAACCCCATAAGATCGAAAGCTTCAAAGTGACCCATCCTTCCTAAGTCCCCGGAGATAGACTTGAGTACATTGATGCTGTGGTGTCAGTCTCAACACATTGATTCCCTGAGGCTAGAATGATGGAAACTGGTTTTCATGAAAACTAAGAACACCCACACCAAGACAAAGCTGAGTTCTCAGTACAGCCCAGGTTTTTGGAGATCTTCCTCTTTTCTATGGGTGTCCCTTTCCACCTTCCTAATAATAATTTTTAAAACAGCAGAAATAATAGTCAAAATTCATTGAGTGCATTCTATGTGCAAGACTCTCCTATAGTAAAAACTTTATACACAATACCTCATTTAGTCCTCACCACAGCTCTATGAATAGGCATCATTATTATCTCTACCTTACAGAGGAGGAAACTGGGGTTGCAAGGTGAAGTAACTTACTCATCATTACCCTGCACATTTGATCCAGAAACTGTTAAGCTACACTGCTTCCATTCTACATCTCCCATAGAGGGATGTGGACCAGACAGTGTAGTGGTTCAAGAGAGGAGAGAGAAAAGAGAAAGATAAATTCTCAGGAGAACACTGGGTTATTGTTGTAGGTTGAATAATGGCCTTCTAAAGATATCCGAAGATGCCCATGTCCTAATCTCCAGAACCCATGAATACATTTCCATATCTGGGAAAAGAGACTCTACTTAATGTAATCTGATTACATTAAGAATATTAAAATCTAGAGGTCCGATGCACGAAATTTATGCATTGGAAAGGGGATCCCCTCACCCACCCTGCACCCTCTCACAATCCAGGACCCCTTGGGAGATGTCTGACTGCCGGTTTAGGCCTGATCCTAAATCCGGGACCGCTGGCTCCTAACCATTCGCCTGCCTGCCTGCCTCATCATCCCTAACCACTCTGTCTGCCTGATCACCCCTTACCACTCTGCCTGCCTGCCTGATTGGCCCTAACTGCCTCTGCTTCAGCTCCTAGCCTGCACAGCCTCATCCAGAAGGTCATCTGGAAGGATGTCCAGAATGATGTCCGGAAAGTTGTTTGGCTATCCAGTCTAATTAGCATATTACACTTTTATTATTATAGACTAGAGGCCCAATGCATGAAGATTCGTACAAAAATAGGCCTTCCTTCCCTGGGCTATTGGCACTGCCTTCGCTCCAGCCCAGAGCCGCCTTCCACCTTTGCATACTGCCCAGAGGCCCAGAGTGGCCAGAGAGGGAGCAGGGACAGAATGCCTGCATCCTGACCTGACCACCACCATCTTTGTTGGCATCAATTTGCATATTCCCTCCTTATTGGCTGTGGGCGCTGCCATCTTTGTCATGAAATGATGGTCAATTTGCATATTCTGTCTTTATTAGATAGGATGAGGCAAATATCTTATCAGGATGACCTCTGTGTAATCACAGAGTCCTTACAAGAGGGAGGCAGGATAGTCAGCGACAAAGCGAGAGAGACTAGAAGATGCTATGCTTGTGGCTTTGGAACAGAGGAAAGGAGCCCAGCTAGTTTGGCTCAGTGGATAGAGTGTTGGCCTGTGGCCTGAAGGGTCCCTGGCCAAGGGAATATGCCCGGGTTGCAGGCTTGATCCCCAGTGGGGGGTGTACAGGAGGCAGCTGATCAATGATTCTCTCTCATCATTGATGTTTCTATCACTCTCTCCCTCTCCCTTCCTCTCTGTAGTCAATTAAAAAATATATATTAAAATTTAAAAAAGAAACAGGAAAGGAGCCATGAGTCAAGGAAAGCAAGCAGCCTCTAAAAACAAGGAAAGCCTCTAGAAAAAGCAGGGAAACATTTTCTTCAAGAGCTTCCAGAAGGAACTCAGCCCTGCTAATGCCTTCAGTTGGGGACTTCTGGCCTCCAGAACCATAACAAATGTGCTATGTTAAGCTATGAAATTTGCAGTAACTTGTTAAAAAGCAAGAGGACACTAATACAGAAATGCATGGTCTCTTTTTTTTCCATGCAAATAATATGCAGGTTTATTTTCTTTCCAAGTCCCTGGAGGAAGTATCTCAAAGCATGGACCTTATATTTTAGGTGAGAGGCATCAAAACTGCCGCCCAGTGGCACCTGCATCCTTGCATTTGCACCACACTTAGCACAAGTTTGGTACCCACACCTCGCTTCCAATTTGCTGAGACCCTTTAGTCCCTTGAGTTCAAACTTTCAGAGCAGTTATTTACTTGCATCCCTTGTAGCCATCAAGGCATTGTAACTTTCCTGATTTCATGTCTTCCTCTTCCACTGACCTGGCCTCAAGAGGAGATGTCATCTCTTTTTCTCATTTCTGTCTTCCCAACACCTAGCACAGAACCTACCCCAGTGGTGATATCGAAGTACAGAGAAAAGGAGAATGGGCAGAGAGGTAGAAGTGTGGGAAGATGTTCCAAAGCCCATGTATGTGTAATGGATAAACTCCTGGTGGTAAGTGTGTGCTTCACACTCACATAATTTGTCCCAAGAAATAAATCTGTCCATACCCCCAATGTGGATAAATGCTTGCTGCTTGCCCCTACAGTCCTCAGGCCTCCATCTTCTGAGTCTCACTCTGATGCATTCCGTATACAATCCAAGTCTGCAGAGCCCTGAATTATGATACTTGTTGCAAGAATAGCAGTCAAACAAGATTTTTGCTGTCCTTTTATCTCAGCCTTGAAACTGATTTCTACCTTCAGGATCTGAAATGAATTTGATCTTTGGATTTTAGCCATGGACAGTAAAAATCACACCCCATTTCCACCCATAAAAAAAGTGACCTTCTCAGAAGTTCTACAATAGTTATATCATGCTTACTCAGTTGGTACTGATTTTATATGTCTTGCCTTGTTGGGCATCTTTTCTTACTTAATGCCTTGTCTCTCTAACTAGATACAAAGTATTATCCCCTAACAGCCCACTGACATCAGGCACTGTGCTAGACTCTGGGACACAGTGATTTGAAAACATCTCACATGGGGCTGATGGAAAACAAGAACCAGATTTTTTATCTCCTTATATCTTCCCTCTCTGCTCAATAGAGCTTAGCACAGAGAAAGTGCACAATCGATTTGTGTTGGTTAATTGGCCTCCTGACCAAAATAGATATGAGGAGATCTAATCACAGCCCTATCACACCTCACATAGTCAGCTAGAACCTGGGAGAATTACAGGTCCAGCCCAAATCTTTGATGTTACAGATAAAGACACTGAGGCACAGATAAATGAAATTATAAAACAAAGTATATGACTAGGGATGGAATGAAGGTGACATCCCTGTCTTCTGGCTCCTAATCCAGTGTGCCTTCTAATTGGACCCAGAGGTGACAGCTGAACTAAATTCTGGGGATAGCTCAGGTGACTCAGCCTGAAATTGCTACAAGTGTCCAGGCTCACAAAGCTGTACAAACACCTGATTCCATCCCAACTGCTTACCTGTATCATTGCTCATCACTGTCATTCCCTCTCGACAGTATGAAGTCACAGCTGGCACTGATGACTTTCAGGGTCATTGGAAAGCAATTTATTTCATTTAAAAAAAATAAAGGAAACATTAATATAACAAGATCTCTGTCTAAAATGCCCTGGGGCAAGTTTTCTCTCTGACTTTATTCTCTGTCATTTCCAACTTCCTTTTTTTTCTTTCCTTCTCCATGTCAAGCTGTCAGGACGCCTTTGATCTCAGAGACATGCCTCTTCTCCTTTGGCGACTCTGATAGAGCTCCCACCTGCAACCATGAGACAACTCCACAGGAACTCATTCCTTCTTTCAAGTCTAAGATCAGTCCCTGTGCACTGTCCGTAGGCTCAAGGAGGATCCCGGCGCAAAAGACAGATTTGATTCAAAAGTGTAAGTGTGCCCGCATATCAATGGGTCTGTAAAACCACAGAGCAGTTTGTCCTCACTGAACCCAGAGATCACAGTTTCCCGACTTTCTATTTCAAGAACACCTCTGGAAACCCGCTTTCATACCGTACAAAAACCTTCAGCAAGTAGAGCTGGCGTATTATTCAAAACAGTAGCTGCGCCTTTTTTCCCTCCCAGCCCCACAACCGTCGTCCCCGGTGACAGCTGTCAGTCTGTTCTCTATCTATGAGTCTGTTTCTATTTTGTTAGTTTTTTTGTTCATTACATTCCACATATGAGTAAAATCATAAGGTGAAGAGATTAAGGGGGGAAAAAACATATAGGCACAGGCAACAGCATGCTGATTACCAGAGGGGAAGGGAGGTGGGGGAAGAGGTAAAAAAGTATAAAGGGGAGAATAAATGGTGATTTGACTTGGGGTAGTGAACACACAATGCAATACACAGATGGTGTATTAAAGAACTGTACACTTGCAGCCTATGTAATTTCATTAACCAACATCACCCCAATAAATTCAATAAAAAAGGGAGGGAAACAGTAGTTGCACATCTGAGCTGTGGCCAATTACTTCCAGTTGATAGGAACATCATTTCAAATGAAGAGGAGATGATTTCAGCTCGGGGAAGCCCTTTAGTTACAGGAAAATACAACTCGTCTCTTTTCACCTTCCACTTTCATAAGCATTATAGTTAATCCTGGGTCCAAAAAAATGTGAAGTGTAATCAATGGCAAGCAAACATGTTGGCAGAAAATTGAAAATGGTTTATTGGGGGAAATAAACAAAAGGGCATTATCCATTTAACAGTCACAGTCATGCCAATGTTTCCTTGTACCTTAGATGTGACCTCTCTCCCATCCCAACACATCTGTGCCCGGAGGACACGTGTGTACAAAAGGAAAATGGAAATACAGACAGAGAACTCAATCGCATGTTTACCTCCTTCTCGAGAAAATTCAGTTCATTTAAAATGCTTAATAGATGCGAAGAGTTCCGAGTTCTATAAAACAAAAACAACTAAGTCAAAGCGTCTTTGAAAACAAACCAGAGAGGGGAAGCATCCATCACATCCTAGCCCTTCCCTTCTTCCAAGAAGTAGCAATCTTGGGCGCTGGGTGGGAAGCCATCATTTTTATTTGAAAACCTCTCAGGGCGGTCCCTTTGTATTTCCCGTTCTTTCTCCGCAGATCACAGAGGCAATTTTCTTTTATTGTCAGCTATTTATAGTTTGCTCAAAACCTTGGCTAGAAAGAAACTGGGCAAAAAGCATGTCTTACAACACCCACATTATTTTGTAGCACTCTTCAAAACTATTAACTGCAATCAAAACAGGCACACACATCCAAAAAAAAAAAAAATCCCAAACATTTTCAGCTCGTTTATTTATTTATTTTTTTGCCATTTGGTCTGCTCTACCTAAAGAAATGGAAGCCAAACAAATCTTCTCCTCCTGCCCCCAGAACAGTTAGAGATGTGGGAGGAAGCGCCACTCAAATACTATCTTCCCTGTTCAGAAACGGAAGTGCAGGGGGAAAGAAGACACCTGGTATAATGGAGTTGGCATAAATCTCAGTCCTGTTCCCTGTGTCTCACACATTTCACAGAGGCTTAAACACACTCAGGAGAGATTGGGATGTGTCTAGTCAAAAATTAGAAACCTTTTAGCCACTCACTACCTGCCTCCCCCAGCATTTAGGCATCTCTTTTGCACCTACAGTGGAGTGGTTAAAATGTGATTTACAGTCAATCATTCATGACTCCAAACTCTGGCTCTACCTCTTGCTAATTATGCAGCTTTGGGGAAGATATTTGGCAGCGCTCAGCCTCAGGTGCCTCACTCAGAAACTAGGTATAATTAACCCTTAGCAAACGGATAAGGCTTAGCACGCAGTGACCACTGGAAGCACAGAGCATGCTTATTCCCCCCTATATGGCCTGGTCCCGGGCTTGGACACAAAAGTGACACTTAACAGGTGACTGTTAGCTGGGACCATGTGACTGAGTTCTGGACAGTGAGACATGGGCAGAGACAATCTAAGTCCCTTCCAGACCTAGTTATGAAAGTTCTCCCTTCCTCCAGATGGCCTCATGGCAAGCAATGAAGTCAGGTATAAGCCTGAGCCCTTCAGCATGGGTACCCATGAGAAGCACTGGGTGTAGAGCATGGGAGAAAGCAACATTTTTGTGTTAATTTAATGAGATGCTGAGATTAACCTGTTACTGCAGCGTGATCAAGCCTATCCTGACTAACGTGCCCTGGGTCAGTTCAGGTTCTCCAGGGAAGAGACACTGAGAGTTACAAGCACAAGAGACTAACTGAAGGAAACCCCTGTGACTGTGATAGAGAGAGGAATGGGGACAGGAATACGCAAGGCAAGCCTTCCAACCACGATGCAGGTCAGGTTCAACACCCATGGATCGAGAGGGGGCGGGAAGGAAAATGGGTATGGGGAGTCTCAGACTGTAGTGAAGGTCTAGGCTAGTGGGTGGGGAGTTCTGAAGCAAAGTGTGTCCCCTAGAGGAGTCCTGCACTGGGCAGAAATGTCCCACCTCTAGCTCCCCCACTGTCCTCAGCCATGGGTTAGGATCAATTTGGGAAGGGCATGTCCCTGGGAGGGGAGCCAGCATGAACAGCTCAGTGAATCCCAAAGATGTAGCAGCTGGAGGCTATCAGTTAACAATGTTCCTTGCCTCAGGATCCCTTTTGAAGGGCGCTGTGAGCTGTGAACCTCCAAGGCTACCACAATCTCTCAACAAAAATATACCATCCACTCGCTCTTTGCCTCTCTTTCTCTTCTATGACATTAATCAAGGCTGTCTGTCTCACTAGAAGTGAGCTCCTTGAGGTTATCATCAAAAGCTTACTCATCACTATATTTCCGTTTCTGGTCAGTATATAGTAAGAACAGAATAAATGCCAAATGATGGACTGAGTGATTGAGTGACAGAGTGTGGGTCCTTGGAGGTTAATGTTGAGGGGAACTAATCCTGAGAAGAGTGGGCTACTTTATTCAGTTGAGGCTACCCCTATCCACCAAAAGCCATCATTTCAGGGCTAGACCCAGTGAGAGAAGTTCATATGCTCCACAGTGCAGCAGATCCTCGAGTAACATCGTTTTGTTCAACGTCATTTCATTTACAACATAGATGAGGTTTGTAGGAACTTAACTCTTGTATATATCACTTAGCCCAGGGTCAAATTTGTTTTGTCATATATCATTTTGCTTAAAATCGCAGAACCTATCAATAATGTTAACTGAAGACTCCCGTTAACTCAGGCTGTGCGAACAAATAAAACTGCAAAGACAGTCTCCATCTCCCTCCTTTGAGAAGCTCTGTGCAGCTCTCTTGGGACTTCAGACTTGCTGCATTGGGGAAGATGGGGCAAAGTCACAAAGACAAGAAGAGAGAAGAAGAATGAGCAGGATTAAATAGCAGAGCACAGACTAGGAAAGTAAGAAAGGGCTTACAATCCTGATCAGAAGTGTATGGGATATTTGGGGGCAGTGAAGATGGCTTTTTTTAGGACTTCAGCCCCAACCCCCAACCCTGAAGAGCTGTGTGACCCTGGACAACTCAACCTTCCTAGTACTAAGAAGGATGTTCTGGGGAGGTTGAGATCATGTCTGCCTTGTTTATGCTCCATCCTCAGGGTCCAGGATGGTTCTGGGAAAATGACACTCAAGTTATATCAAAGTGAAAGTCTCAGAATGGGAGTCAGACTGTCTGGATTTGAACCCTGGCTCTGACAGTGATTATGTGGCCCAAGGAAAGTTACTTCAACTTTTTCTCCCTGGCTTCCCTGTCTGTAAAGTAGTTGCACAAATGGTAATTACTTCATAGGGTTGTTAGGAAGATTGAAGTGAACTAATCCAAGTGAAATAATTAAAACAGTGCCTGGCATGTAGCATTTACCCAATAAATGCTCACTTTTTATTATAATTATCGATTGTTGTGTGAGTGAATCTCTCAGACCTTTCGTTTTCTCACCTGTAGTGGGAGACTAAACATCTATCCTGTAGATCTGTTCTGAGGATTAAAGGAGATAATGTAAGTAAACATTTAGTTCATTACCTGGCGCAAACTTGATCTTAAGAAGTGATCATTATTCCCAGGGCCATTTCCCCAGGTATCACTCTGTATCTAATTCTTCCCCTCAAGGTCCTTGTTCAAGGCTGCCATGGCTCACCTAGGGCCTGGAATACATATCTGGGTCTCTGTAGTATAGTCCTTGGGAAGACCTATAAACCCTGAGCTAGGATACTCTAGCTGAAGATCAGGGTCCCATTTCTTTCCCTCTTATCTCAGCCCTCTGACCTCCTCTCAGCCACCAGTACTTCCCTCTCTCTCTCTATTCTCACATAGGAGCTACTGGCTGTCACTAGTTCATGTTACCAAAGAAAGAAAGTCTCAGCAAACACATCTTTCTCCTTGGCTCAGGCCCCTCAATTGCTTTCTTTATAGATGCCTCAATCAAGCTGCCTTCGGTAATGCACTCTGCAGTACGTCTCTGCTTCCAGCTGAAGCATTTTAGGATGTAGCTTCTATGAAGAATACTATGCAAACTACTGTTGCATTCTACTCTATTCTAAACCTCTAACCTCAGGACATTCTTTTAGAGGCTTAGAAGTCCTCAAGTCAAGGGAGATCATAGTAATAAAAAAAGACAGTAATTCGTTTTCCACTGCAGATGATGCAAACCCTGCCAATGTAATGCTTCCCCTGTTGGGTAGGCTTACGTTTAATGCCTCAGTGAATCCTAGGGAGAAAGAGCAAGGACTTTGCAAGAATATGTGGTTCAAATCACTGACACCAAGGGTGGCAGGGCATTCAGACCATCAATCCTGCCTCTCAGTAAGAAAACCCACCCTCAATTGAAGAGCATTATGCTAAGCACAATAAGCGGGTGGGAGAAAGATAAATATCACATGATCTCCCTCTTATGTGGGATATAATGATCAACATAATTTGATGAATAAGAATAGACAAATGGTAGGGGAGTGGGGGTTAGAGAGCAACAAAGGACTTGTATGCATGCATATTAACATAACCAATGGACAAAGGCACTGGGGCAGTGGGGGCTTGCCCAGAGTGGAAATGCCTATGGGGGGAGGGGGGATAATTGAGGAAAAACAAGACATGTAAAATTTGGACAATAAAAAAAATAAAAAAATAAAAAGAAAACCCAGAGGGAGATGATTGAGAATTCAATCACCAATGGCCAAATACTTTTGCCCTGCCTGTGTAACAAAGCAAGAGGACAGGGTTCAGAGACCTTCTGGGCATTTGGGGAGAGTGGCGCACTCAGAGAAGCTATGGTTGCTCCACAGCCTTTCCCCATACCTTGCCCTATGCATCTCTCTCTTATGGTTGTCCCTGAGTTATATCCTTTTGTAATAAACCCATAATCTAGCAAGTAAAATGTTTCTCTGAGTTCTATGAGCCACATAGCAAATTAATTGAACCCCATGAGGGGCTTGTGGCAACCTCTACCTTATAGCCATTTGGTCTAGAAGCAGACACTTGAATTAGCATCTGAAGTGGAGGGTAGTCTTAAAGGACTGAGCCCTTAACCTGTAGGATCTGATACTATCTCTGAGTATCAGAATTGAGTTGAATATTAGGACTGGTATTGGCAAATTACTTAGTAGCGTTGAAACACACCTCCCTCCCCCCCACACACACACACATACACATTGCTATTGGTAACAGAATCTTAGTATGTGCATCTCGATTTAATTAATGTCCATTTCCCCATTAGACACACAGAATATGGATTTCCTATCAAGAGTCTTGCTGGTGTAGCACAGTTTCAGGTATATAATATCTCTCAATTAATATTCATTAAATAACATAAGCAATGAACCAATATATGCAAAATGTCTGGTACATGTATATCACTATCAAATAGTTCTCTCCTTCCTCCAGTTTCAATGATTCACACTTAAAGGAAACAGGCAGAAGTGTGGGTGATTTAAACAATAAAAATCCCACAATTATTTATATGTAATTGCAGGATATTTACCCTGAGAATTCCTTTCAAAGACAGCAATGGAGCACACCATGAGCATCTGCTGTTAGCCCCCAAGTCTCCCTCTGTACATGTTCTGCTTCCAAATCCAAGAACACAGAAATGTCTCTGTCCTGGTTCTGATGCTAAACTTCTTCTACTCTCCAAGTTTTCCACTGTTCTCTGCCCTCCTGTGTTCCCTTCTGCAGATGAGCCTTCAGAGTTCATGAATCTTTTACAGAGAATACAATTACTAAAGGCAGTTGCTCAAAATCCAAACTTTGGGCAGCGTCACTATAAAAGCAAAAAGAGATAAAGATAGATTGAAAACCTACAGTTAACATCCCCATAATGGTGAGAAATCATGTATTCTGTGCCCTTTCTGTATGCTGTCCAATCAAAGGCTCCTCAGATTTTTAGTTTAAATGTCTCATTCCCACGTTTCTATAATAGTACGATACAGCACCTCTCAATAAAGGTTTGGCTTCTAGCTACGTGGTGATTACCCTTACCTACCATGACACAGACCATGGACTGGACTTTTGCTCAAGAGAGAAAAAAAATATCTTACTTTAACTTAAGACTCTCGTTTTGCTTCAAAAGCAAAGTAAACCACAAAAACAGAAACTGTCGCTAACATTCTTCATTCTCAATCACCTTAAGCCCAGGCACCTGATACCCAAGTGTGGTTCAGAATTCATCCCACCCACAGAGACTTGCTGTGCTTTTGGTGATTACTGACGGCAGAATAAATCTGGTGGAAGTGTGGTTCTTATCCTTGGGGTGGTCTCACTGTCCCCTTATGTGCACTGCTTCTTTTCCATTGTGTGGCGCTGTTGACCAGTGGAAGCATTGCTCACAGCTGCAATCCCCCAGCCCCTGCAGCAGGCCACCTAATATTATTTCAGGTGGTCGTGCAGGAGCTCCTATGTGCTGTAAATGGCATGGAAAAAACAGATGCTTCAAACTACTGCCTGGTGTCCGCTAAACTGGGTGATCTGGCCTCAGAAAGTTAACAGGTGCTGTTACTCTCAGGCAAAACTCCCCTCCACTCCCCACCCCCACACATGCACACACACTTTTTTAGGCAAAACAGATCTCTACCTTAATCCGACACCTTCATGACTTCTTCTCTCCTTAACCAGTCAATGAAATACAATTTTTTGGTAAAGTTAAGTTTATATTTAATGAGGATTAATAAATTTCCACCCTTAAAAGGGCTTAATGCTTTTTGGAAAGGGGCACAAGTAAGAGATTGGATTTGGATTCCAAGACCTAAATTCCAGAACTGACTCAATAATAACTTGCTACGGAAGGGCAGGGGAAAAAAGAGATATATGTACCAATCTTTGTAAAACCTTATGTAATAAAAAAATAAAAATTAACATAATAATAATAATAATAATAATAACTTGCTAAACTAATTGGGCAAGTCCTTGGACAGCACTGAGTGTCATTAATTCCAGCTCACAACATGGAAATTGGACACTCTTTTCTCCATCTCCCTTGTATACTGTAAAGATCAATAGGGAAATAGCAATAACATTACATTAGAATAAAGGCAGTGTAAAAATCCAAGGTTAAGTACCTCACTCCTCCTCCTCCTCCTCCTCCTCCTCCTCCTCCTCCTTTTTCATCACCTTCATCTTCTTCATCAGCTTACTCCATTTATTGCCTTAATGTTTTTCATGTTACACGTCTGCCACCTATTGGCAGAGCTGAATGAATTTAGGCTTTCTTAAAGTTTCACAGTTCAGTTTTGCTAAAATTTGAATTCATCTGGACTGAAATCAAAAAAATGTGCAGGCTCAAAAAAAATTAAACAGAAACGATTGCACTTGTTATACTTGGCAAGTGGAATTCAGCCCCAACCTTGAATAAATGGGGCAGAAATGAGCTCAAGGTCTAGATTAAAGAGAAAGCCCACCAGGTGGTCTTATTCGTTTTTTATTAGTCCGAATGTGTTCTGCGTGTAACAAACCACGCTCCCATTAACTTTCAGACATAAAATGAAAATATTTAGGGCAAGCTGTGGACTGATTGTCAGAACAGGAGGGAACGTGGCGTTTTGAAACTCTTGAGACAGGAAGCTGGGTCTGCTGGAGTAAGAAGTTGTTCCCGCAACTGGTTACCACAATTATTCACGTGGCCTGGCTCATAGAACTTCTTTCTGGGGAGTTTCAGACTCTACTGTGACTCCCAAAGGGGCATGAATTTCTCCACACAGACTTTAGAAGAAACAAAGGCTCTTACTCCTCTTTGGTCCCCTTCACAAAAGATTCTAGCTAGATGTTCCATAGAATAATCAAAGCTAATCGCTTTTTTCCTTTGCATGTCACTTTGCTGTGAAGGTATTCCAAAGGTCTTAGGAAAACAAGGGATGCTTTATTTCAGACCCATAGGCAAAAATCAGCCTATTGGAATATGACTGTCTACAGAAAGTCACTGGAGCTCCAAGAGCAAGGACAACGGCCACACACTTGGACAGAAAGAAGTCTCATGGAGACAGGTCTGGGAAACTGCCTGAATCAGGCTTCCTTAGGGACGTAAGGAAAGTCCAAATAAGATAGGTGAGATAATCCCTCTATCCTGTATAATAAAAGGGTAATATACCAAATGACCCTATCAGCAGAACGACCAGTCGCTATAACATGCACTAACCACCAGGGAGCAGACGTGGTCAGTGTGCTTTCACAGGGGGAGTGCACTCAGCCAGAAGCTGGCTCACGGCTGGCCAGCACAGCAGTGGTGGCGGTAGTCTCTCCCACCTCTGCAGCAGCACTAAGGATGTCTGACTAACAGCTTAGGCTTGCTCCCCACAGGGAGTAGGCAATGTGGGCTGGGGCAAGACTTCATAGTTTGGGCAGTTAGTCAGACATTACCCGAGGGCTCCTGGGCTGCCAGAGGGATGTCTGACTGCCAGCTTAGGCCTGATCCTCTGGGGAGCAGGCCTAAGCCAGCAGGTGGATATCCCCAAAGGGTCCAGACTGTAAGAGGGCACAGGCTGGGCTGAGGGCCCTCTCCCCCACCCCCTGAGTACACTAATTTTTGTGCACTGGGCCTCTAGTTGCAATATAACTAGGGACTTTATGAAGATGGCAGAAGATTTTGGATAATGACTGGATTTGAAACTAGATAACCAATGGGTCCAGGCTGTCTAGCACTACTTGAGCCAATTAAACAAAGACAGGATTGAATCATATATAAGCATTTATTCCAATACTGCTGTCAGTATGGAAGAGCAGCAGGTCATCCACAAAAATCTTCTCTGTAACACCCCATAAGCCAGCTGCTAATTTAGGTAGGACAAAGATTACATAGGGAAGTAGAATTATAGGCATGAGGAAGTAGGCAAAGTGGGCTGGGGCAAGACTCCATAGTTTGGGCAACAAGGTTGTTCATCTTTCCATGGTATTAGGCAGTTCTTGAATGAGAATGGACCACATTCCAAGGTTGACTCCCAGGTTCAAGTTTGACTCTCAGGCTCCAGGGACATACAACTCCCAACCAGTTGGAACGTCCCTTCTTTAATCAGAACAAGGCAATCACAGTTAATAGAACATGATTAATATTTCTTATAACTCTAGGTAGTCCCCAATAATCTATTTTTGTCCCTAGCAGATTTATTAACCTTAGGAACAAGAATTGGATATATTTTACTGCACATTAAACTAAGAATAAATTTTCCATATGATAGAAAGTCTTAACAAAAAATGAAAACCATGCTAAAAGGAGAGGACAGACATATAAACTGATTAATTACAAAAATCAATATGAACTCATAATTTTAAGCAAGAAATATATTTTCCAGCACTCTCTCTGATTCAAAAGCAGCAGCTTCACCCTTTCCCAATACTCAGGCATAATTGTGATCTGTGTAACCAGATGGTTAGCAGTCCAGACCTACCATCCTGGCTAGTCTAGGAAGGTATTGCTTTTCAACTGAGTCTAATAAGATTATTACAAGCATAGAATGAAAACAGAGTATGTAGCACAGCTACGGTAAGCCTGGAAGGTAACCCTGGGAAGGAATCCAAGTTAAGGATAAGAATAAGAATGTTTTTTAAAGAATTGAAATAAAAATGGAAACAAAATTAGGAATAGGACTAAGAATAAGCATGGGAATGAGAATGAAAACATGAAAAACCACATCAATTCATGCTGCTTACATTATGGTAAAATTTTTATTATAAATTTAAAAATTTGTTAGTCATTGAGATATTTTTAATTTCTGCACCCTAGCATATTTAAGCATTTTTTTTAAGTCTGAAGATTTACCCTTTAATTAAATCATCAGGGAGTTTCATAAGACAAAATTTTTTTAAGGCATTCCAAGTGATTTCACTACTTTATTTTCTTTTTTTTTAATTTTTTTAATTTTTTTAAAATTATTATTACATAAAGCTTTACAAAGATTAGTACATATATCTCTTTTTCCCCCTGCCCTTCCCCCCACCTTCCCTATGTCTTAAGTATTTGGGGAAATTTATTATGTTAAATCTGTAAGTTTTTATTTATTATGATCCAGTAGTATATGAATATTTACAATGATGTCTATTATTTACTAGAGGCTCGGTGCACAAATTTGTGCACCAGTAGGGTCTCTCGGCCTGGCCTGTGGGATCAAGTCAAAACCAGCTCTCTGACATCCTCCGAGGTGTCCTGAATTGTGAGAGGGCACAGGCCAGGCCAAGGGACCCCATGGGTGCACGACAGGGGCCAGGGAGGGACACAGGAGGTTAGCCAGCTGCGGAGGGACCACGAGAGGGCTCCAGGGCATGTCTGGCCCATCTCAATCAGTCCCAATTGGCCGGACCCCAGCAGCAAGCTAACCTACCGGTCAGAGTGTCTGCCCCCTGGTGGTCAGTGCACATTATAGTGAGCAGTTGCATGGTCTTAGAATATCATTAGCATATTACACTTTGATTGACTGGACAGCTGACCAGATGACTGGACACTTAGCATATTAGGCTTTTATTATATAGGATTGTTTAAAAAATCATTATTTGATAAATTCATAATATCAATAATTTAGATACTAAGAAAACATCAGAGGTAATAAAAAGGCTTTTCTATATATATGAATATTAAGAATCTTTTCACAGACTATTATCCAATAGTCCTAATACAATGAGTTTTATAAATGCTCAGATCTCTTCTCAGTGTGACTAGTAGGAATCATAGTTAGTCCATGTATCTGAACAAGTCATCCCTAGTTTCTCTTGTCCTTTTGCTGAGTAATCTCTTTCCTAATCAAAGCTTCACTATTTTCCCACCATGCAGACTTCATGGAAAGCATATGACAACGTCCCTACTATCACTTTGGTGTGAACTGGGGTTTATGTTAGTGAAGGACTCCTTGATTGCTTGTCAGAAGTCCCTACTCAAACAAAACCAACAAGCAAAAACTGCTTGCTCACATGTCCTGCATAGGCAAGGGTGAGGCTGGGATGGGCATACCAGGTACCCAAGTACTACTGGATCTCTTTTCTCTACTTCTCTCTGAATACTGGCTTTATTTTCTCTTCATGTAAACAGATTTTCTCCACGTCATGCCAAATTTGGCTGATTGGGTCAATGGACTCACATTATAACAGTTGCCTGACTCAAAGGCAAAGAGTGTTTTTCTCTTCCAATTTGATTTGAAAGATCCCACAGAAGAGCTGTTATCGGCCAGACAATGATAATGTCCAGCCCATTGCTAGAGAGGGTGCAGGGTTATTATTGGTTCACTTTAGCTCATAGATTGATGCCTATCATCTAATGATTGAAGTCTGTTTCAAAAGAAACAGAAGAGGCTCAGGTATGGCCACTGGGGAAATGGTCATGATCTGAGAGATTATTTCGACAATCCAATTTCTTTCCAGTAGAGTCTGTGCCAAAACCAGGCAGTAAGATGACATTGTTAACGATCTCAACACTGATAACATCTGCCAATGGAAGTCAAGGCCCAGTCATTTAAATGCTCAGAACCTACAGTCTCCTTATGAATATTCTGATAGAAAGCTAATAGGTACTATGATATATATTTGAATTTATTATAATAAACAAAATAATATACCTTTGAAATATACTTATGTGGCTCACCTAAAATGCTTTTTCCTGTGGGTATAAACAAATTTCTATTTATGAGCTGTAATTTGCATAGCCAAGGTAGACTCACTCACAAGTATTTAAAAGACTAAGAGGTTGAAACAAATTTTTTTTTTAGTTTCTGACACTGCCAAGGTCCAAAGATGAATCGCCATGAATTAGATTAAGTCCCTTAGTCATATTTATTCTCCCGTGTCACAATAAACACCTGAAATTACACTTAAATGTAATCATATAAAGATAAAGTTTAAATTGCACTTAAGTCATCAGGCTTCTTTTTGGATTGAGACAGAGAGAGAGACAATTAAGAGAAAATGGAGATATATCTGGATGCAAATTAAAATTCTGTGTGAGCGCTGAGCAGCCCCAGAAGCACCAGGGAAACAACTGTAAAGCTGTAGTTAACCACTTGATTGGAAGCTAAGTACATGCCTTGCAGATATTTTTATATAAGAAAGCATAAGACTCAGTGACGCTAAAACAAAACTGTCTTTTTTACAGGAAAATGTTGTGACTGGTCTACCTCAGTAAACTGGGAGCTTTGATAATGTGTTTCTTGCCCTCTGAATTGTTTTTCCAACAGGAGGAATAGATTCCCACGGAGCCTTCTATATGTTTCCAATCTCTGCCTTTGATCAAGGTCACACATTTTTAAAATACACTGGTAAGGACTCCTTGATCCTTGTCACTCTAAACCCAACTCAGGGGAGGAGAACATTAGCTATAAAAGTTAGCACTTGCTTCTAGAGGGCCATGTCTAAAGCTAAATACTCAGCCTCACGAAGATGCAAATGCCTACTACCTACTTACCTTCTTCCCACAAGCATCCTCATCCTCTCACTGGGCAGCCATAGGGAAGGGAACAGCAAAAGATGGGTTTCCATGAAGACTTATTGAGAGCCACCATTTGGTGCTTAGACCAGAACCCTGCCAGAGATTTCTTAGAGTCCAGGAACAAAGGCCCAGACATGTAAAACCCATAGCAGATGTCTAGGGAGACTATTTAAATTCAGTTTTCTGAAGCCAAGTTGAAACGTACAAGGTCAAATACCACCTTGTGAACCTCCCATTATCTTAGGCTCTTGTCTTAGACTCAGGAGCCCGAATGGCAGATGAATAGAGTGGTGGGCAGTTGTCAATAACCAAGCAGCAGCCCAGATGGCATGGCTCAGTGGTTGAACGTCAATCTATGAACTAGGAGGTCAGCCTGCATTGCAGGCTTGATCCCCAGGGTGGGGTATGCAGGAGACATCAAATCAATGATTCTCTCTCATCACTGATGTTTCTATCTCTCTCCCTTTCTCCTCCTTGCTAAAATCAATAAAAAAATTTTTTTTAAAAAGCTTTAGAAGTTTATGGCAACAATTTTTTTTTAAATAAGTAAATAACCAAGCAGCAGCAAAATGCAGACCCACCACTCCGGAAATCCTCTTTCCTGAAACCTCCACCTTTTATCTCCCCAACACTATTCCTTTCCCCAAATATTTATTGAACATGCCATATGTTGCAACTACTATTCTGGCCATATTTGGCTATATCTGTGAACAGAAACAGACATGGTCCCTGCCCTCCTGGCATTTATATACTTCTGGGGAGTACCAGAAATTCACATCTAAACCAACAAATTAGGCAATTGCAGATAATTTCTTTGAAGTTAATAAAGCTGGGCAAAACAAAAGGAAAAAGAATGGAAATGAGGATATGAGCTACTTTGGAGGGGATGGTGATAGAAAGTCTTTCTAGTGGGTGACATTTAAGCTGAAATCTGAATATTCAGAAATGGACAACCACATAAGGACCTGGATGAAGAGCTGTGTAGGCAGGGAAAACAAGTAACAAATGCAAAGAGGATTAGATGTGGAGAAGGTGGGTGGCTGAAGCACTTGGGGGGTGTGGGAGGGGGGTTGGAGGAAACAGTGAGACAGAGGAGTTCACAGAGAGAGCATGTAGAGCCTCAGAGTCTCCTCCTCCATCACCACCTACATCCTCCAACTATTATGCATCTAACGATATATTACAAAAGTTAACTTTCTCTTCTCTCTCTCTTTGAGGAGATAGTGAGTTCCTTATGTACACCACATCTTATTCATGATAATAATTATAGCTCCCATTTATTGAGGTACACCAGGCACTAAGCTAGCTACTTTGCATACATTATCTCTAATCTTCACAACATCCTATAAGGTAAGTATCATTAACAGGATTTTAACAGATGAAAAAAACCACCCAAGTGATTTACCCAAGGCCTAACAGTTAGCATGGGGTGAAGCAGGCGTTTGAATCTACGTCTTGTCCCAACTCTGAAATCCAGATTCTTAACCCCATGGCGCTTATTCATGTGTGGAGTCCCGGCACCTCGCATGCTGCCTGGCACAGAAAGTAGGCTCAGATGCTCCATAAATGTGCATGGCATTGAACTGGAGTGAATGGAATGTGAGCCCACACAAGAGGAGACAGAACTCCCAGGGCCACAGACCTGGGGGAGTGTTACAGGACCCCACATGGTGGTGACTGTAACCCTCTGCCTCAGGACAAATTCAAAGTATGGTGGAAACTAGCGGAGAGAAGACTACACTTAATAAAACTGAATGAAAGCTATGAGGTTTCCTGAGAGCTAATAGATGACACACAGACACAGCTGCATACCATGTTCTGAAGAAATTAATGGAATTTTAAAGAGCAAGGCTGCTCAATGTGCTTGCAAAATGGAGATCCAGAAGAACGGGCCCTGATGGAGAGGAGAGAGCGCTGAGAGAGAAGGATGGCTCTGTTGTAATTGCCTGTAATTTCCCCCTCCTCCTCCTGGCTTTAATTAGGTTAGGACACTTGCGAGACACACACATTTGTAAGAGTGACAGAGCTAATTGAAGAAAACCACATGTCTCATCAACAACCAAATCAGGAATAATAATCAAAGCAGCAGAAGCAAAATTGGAAGCCATGGAACTGTCAAACGCAGGAGGAACTCAAATACAATGAGGCATGTAATTTAGAAAAAGTGAGAGGGCTAGAAGGAAGCATTAAAAATGGGACATGAAATGAAACTGCTAACTTGACTCAAACTGAAACAGTCTGGTCACAGTTAAATCTGGTGAAAACTCATCTAACCCTGTCAGCCTGTGCTCTGGGAGTGGCTGCACGGCTCCGTTTATTTCCTGGAAAGATCCAGGTAAGTGCAAGTCTCCTACCCCTTTCCCAAGATCTTCATTACTACACACTGCTCTCCTGTCACCACATTGGTCAGAGCTGTCCTAAATGGAGATGGAAAATGACAGGCCCTCATCCTTAATTTTTTATATTGCTTATATATAAATATCATTACTCATTACTCTGCCAGCCTCTCTTTGCAAACCTATAGTAAAAGATGGTTTAGCAGGTCCAATTGGGGAAGAATTCTCCCTATTTCTTCTATTTCTTTTTGTTATTGTTATTCATGTCCACTCAAGGATCCTTTTTCCATTGTTTTTGTTGTTGTTGTTGTTGCTGTTGTTGTTGTTGTTGTTGTTGTCTTTTAGAGAGAGAGAGAGAGAGAGAGACAGAGAGAGAGAGAGAGAGAGAGAGAGAGAAGGAAGAGAGGAAGGGAAGGGGAGGGAGGGAGGGAGGAAGGAAGGGAGGGAGGAAGGGAGGGAGGGAGGGACATTGACTGGTTGCTCCTGACCTGGGCCAGGGATTGAACCCTTCAATGCATGGGCTGACATTCTTATCAACTGAGCAATACTCTTTATTTCTCCTACTTCTTAACTGACTGGATATCTGTTGCTTGCCTCCCCAGCATCCATTCTCCCTTCCCTCAGCAATGCCTCCCTCTCAGCCAACAAGGTCAAGGTGGGACTCCATCCCCAGGCCTAAGCCAGGGATGAGCCTGTTGTTTGGTTCAGGGCTGGGCAAGTGACCCAAGCTGACCGATCTGAATCACAATACATTTCCAAGCCTGATGGGACAACAACACTCAATCTCTGTCATGATCTGACCATTGGACCTGGTTCAATGACTGCAGGAGCAAAATGTTCTCCTCTACCCTCTTAGTTTTCTGGGTGGGTCTGTGAAATACCATGACAGCAGACAAATTAACATCAAAATTATCTGATGTTAAAAGGTTTATGTAGCATAAGAGGCCGTCTACAAAGGAGAGAAAATCCCTAAGAACAGGTAGGCTTAAGGGTTTTAAACCATTTGGACACGGGCTTCCAAAGAAAATTTTGGGTTCTAATTGAAAGGGTTGAAGATCATAAAACAGGGCAGAGAAAGACTTATTGTGCTTAGCAGATATCTTGCAGAAAGCTTGCAGCCTTGAGCACAGCATTGCTCAGATAACCAGAAGATACCTGGCATGGGAGGAACCAAAGATGGACCAGACCCTTATGTCAACAGAGCAGCTTGCAGCCAGCAAAAAATAATAAAAACTCCTCTATCCCTGCTCTCTTCGTTGATGCCTTTCTCAGTCTCAGCCCACCTGCACCCAGGTGGTCAGAATAAAATTTTTGATACATTATGGCCTCGTGTCATAGGTGCATGACCCCACACTCTGGACCTTTCACTAATTTCATCTCCATTACCCTTGGGAAAAATTACCCAAACTCTCTAATCTCAAATTTTGTGCTGATATAATTGGAATAATAAATACATACTGGAAACATTGAAATAAATAAGAAGATCTGGTGTTTGGCACATGAAAGATACTCAACAGTAGCAGCTGTTATTTTTAGTTCTATTTTATTGCTATTTTCACTATTTCATTCATAAACTATTATTAGAATTCTTGTTTGCAAATAAAGAAAACTCACCTTGTCTAGACAAAAATGAGGGGGAGGGGATGTATTAGATATATAACTGAAAAAGTTTAGGAATAGATCAGACTTCAGGATTAGCTGAGTCAGGATTTACGTAATGTGACAAGGATTTTTCCCCCCTTCTTTTTTCTTGAGATTTCATCTATTATCAAGCTCCACATGGTAGCAAGAGAAATCAGACTATTCCACCTGCATATAGTTTAGGAGATCAGTATATACCACCCCCAAATATACCACTCTAGCATAAGGGTTATTTTGAGCCAAAAGTAACAGGAAAAGCAGACATAGGATGAACTCTCTGCCATCTCCCTGTCTGCCTGAAAAATGGACCATAAATACTCCATATGAAGGTTTCCCACTCTTCCCCCACTTCCCGTACCAGGAAGGGATAATAGCCTTATCACTGGAGATGAGATGGCACTGAGAAAGGAGCCTGCACAAACCTTACTCTTTTGTTCTTATCTATCACTGGTTTCCCCATACATTTTCCTTTCTATAGTTTGCTGCCCCTTGGAACTTCAGGTCCCTTTCCTTTGTTTTGCCACTTCTCTTTAAATGTATTATTTTGTTTTTTAAATATATTTTTATTGATTTCAGAGAGGAAGAGAGAGGAAGAAAGAGAAACATCAATGATGAGAGAGAATCATTGATTGGCTGCCTCCTGCACATCCGCTACTGGGGATCAAGCCCACAATCTGGCATCTGCCCTTAACTAGAATCAAACCTGGGACCCTTCATTCTGCAGACTAACGCTCTCTCCACTGAGCCAAACTGGCCAGGGTTCTTCAAATTTCTTCTTCTTATTGTCCAAATGGTATAAAAACCTTCAAGTCTACCTGTCCTTGGGCTGAATTTTATTACCCCAAAGTTTATATGTTGAAATCCTAATCCCCCAGTACTCAGAATGTGATATTTGGAGATAGGTCCTTTAAAGAGAGTAATTAAGTTAAATGGCATCATTAGGGTGGCCCTACTAATATAGCTGGTGTCCTTATTAGAAGAGGAGATTAGGACATTTACAGAGAAAAACATGTGAAAACATAGGGAGAAGACAGCCATCTACAAGCCAAAGAGAGAGCCCTCAGAAGAAATCACCTTTGTTGATCAATTGATATTGGACTTCTAGCCTCAGGACTATGAGAAAATAAATTTCTATAATGTAAGCCATCTAGTCTGCAGCAGTTTACTATGACAACCCTAGCTAATTAATACAAAAATAAATAAATTTTTCATCTCTAATTTTAGATGCTAGAAAACAGGAGAATTTTATATTCTGGTTAATAAGGGAAAAGGAGTATAGCAGAATAATCTTATACTCAGAAGGAAGATGTATATTTACAGACATATAAAGGATTCTGAAAGCATATCACTCACAGAACCCAACTGAGGAAAATACTTAGGAAAGAACTCTAATCAAATAAGTGAAGAGAACAGATGGCAAGATAAGGACAATGACAAGGAGAGAAAACAGTGGTAGGCAATAAACTTTGAATGGATAATGAGAGTCATTAGGAATTTGTAATATTAAGAATTCTTGAACTAGAGGAATCACATAGCAAAGCTGGAACTAACAGCAGTATGCAACTAAAAGTAATAGACTATCTCAACAAAACCTATGGCTTTGGAGAGAGTAGGAAAGCATGACCAACATTTCAATGGCATATTAATATGCATGGCAGAGGCACTGCTCTAGACACTTTATTTAATAAGTTGTCCTATCAACATATGAAGAAAATGGTATTATCTCCTTTATATAGATGAGGAAACTGAGGCAAAGAGAGCAGCTTGCCCAAGATTAAATGCTAGTGAATCACTGCAGAGTCTGATTTAACCACTGCACTAGGCTGTAAAAAGGAGAGATTTAAAGGCATTCTAGTGGATGTATAGGTAGGAGGGGAGAGGAATGGTCAAATGATCTAAAATGTTTGATTTATTGTACACAGCTGACTGTACACATGTAATTTACTGTATAAGCTGGAACAGTCTAATATTAAAGGGACACAATTACTAATTATGTCAGGAAAATAGAAATAAACCAGGACTAGCACAAGCAAATCAGTACAGGTATACATCCTGTATCTTTAGCTCTTAATGTTTAGGAGCATTAATAACCTAGGTTGAGGGATATGGTTAATATCTTTATTTTCTATAATAGTAGAGAAATATATATTCAGTAATGCATATCCTGTATAATAAAAGCCTAATATGCTAAGTGTCTGGTCGGCCGCTGAACCAATCAAAGTGTAATATGCTCAACCGCTGCTATGATGTGCATTGACCATCAAGGGACAGACAGGTGATTGGTCAACCAGTCAGTATAATGTGCACTGACCACCAGGACATAGATGCTCTGACCAGTAGGTGGGGTCCCTCAGCCTGGCCTGTGCCCTCCTGCAATCCGGGACCCCTCGGGGATGTTGGAGAGCCAGTTTCAGCCTGAGTGTGGAACAACCAGTCCCTACGATGCACACTGACCACCAGGGGACAGATGCTCAACACAGGAGCTTCCCCCAGGTGGTCAGTGTGCTCCCACAGAAACCAAGCAGTCCGACTGATGGCTTAGGCAGTTGGATTTCCCCTGAGGGCTTCCGGACTATGAGAGGGTGCAAGCCAGGCTGAGGGACCCCCTCCTGAGTGCGCAAATTTTGTGCACCCGGCCTCTAGTTAGGAATAACAATATTGCAAATTCTAAAAGGTAAAAGCATCAAGAAATTTCTAAAATAACATGAGGAGAAAAGGAAGTGTTTAGTAACTTGATCAAACACATAAAAATATAAAGAAGAGATAAAAGGAAACAAAGTAAGATGGAGAAAATAAAACTAAGGTGTTCAGTTCTTAAATGTAAACCACATAAATTTTTTTTAATTAAAAGAGACTGTGAGATTAGGTAAAGAACAACAAACAGCCCAGCTGGCATGGCTCAGTGGTTGAGCATCAACCTATGAACAAGGAAGTCACTGTTCAATTCCTAGGTTAGGCAAATGACCAATTGCAGCTTGATCCCCAGGGTGGGGCATGCAAGAGGCAGCCAATCAATGATTTTTCTCTCATCATTGATGTTTCTCTCTCCCTCCCTCTCTCTCTCTCTCTCTCTCTCTCTCTCTCTCTCTCTCTCTCTCTCTCTCTCTCCCTCTCTCCCCCTTGCCTTTTCTCTCTGAAATCAACAAAAATTTATTTTTAGAAAAATAACACGAAACAAAAATATATAGATATTTCATAAAAAGAAAATACATGAAGCAAAAAGGAAATTTTTAAAATAAAGACATAGCACTTACCCAAAAAAATTTGATAAAAATGAACTCTGCCAAAGTTAAAAACATTTGCTCATCAAAACACATCACTGATAAATTAATGGGTAAGCCACAAACTGGGAGAAGATATCTGCAATATATGTGTCTGAAAAAGGACTAATATCCACAATATATAAAACATTCTTACAACCCAATGATAAAAGATAAAAGTACAATTTTAATAATGGGCAAAAGACTGAGCACTCTGCAAAGTATACAAATTAGCAATAAGCTCATGAAAAAGAACTCATCATGATTAGTCATGAGAGAAATCTAAATTAAATCCATAAGGCAATACTACCATGCACCTACTAGGATGGCTAAAATAAAAAAGACAGACAAAATTCAAATGTTAGTGAGGATATGGAATAACAAACTGTCATCCATTGGGGGAAAGTGAAAAAAAATGGTATAACCACTTTGGAAATCATCCAAGAAATTTCTCATAAAGTTAAACATACACCTACCCTATGAAGCAGCATTTTCACTCGTGGGTATTCACCCAAGAAAAACACGAAAATATACGTCTACAAAAAGACTTGGACAAGAATATCCATAGCAACTTTTTTTAAATTTTGTTTTATTGCTTAAAGTATCACATGGAGTATTACATAAGTCTCCTTTTTTCCCCTTGACCTTCCCCTAGTCTCCCCTACCCCCCAGTGTCTTGGGTCCATTGATCATGTCTATATGCATGCACACAAGTCCTTCAGTTGGTCCCTTAACCACCACCCCCAATCTGTCCCAGCCTTCCCGCTGTAATTTGACAGTCTGTTCAATGCTGCTCTGCCTGTGTACCTATTTTTGTTCATCAGTCTATAATGTTCTTTATTATCCATAAATGAGTGAGATCATATGGTACTTTTCTTTCATTGACTGGCTTATTTCACTTAGCATAATGCTCTCCAGTTCCATCCATGCTGTATAGCAACTTTTTATAACAGCCCCAAAGCGGTAATAAACCAAGTCTCAAAGCAGCCTAGCATACAGGCTCCAGTGTTTCTGCCACTTGACAGAAGAGGGCACAGGGCAGCCTGAAAAGGCCAGTCAGGGTTTACTGCAGGCCTGTCCACCCCAAGGCCTGTGCTTTATATCTTGTCATATTATAGAGGAATAAAGAAATAATTTTCCTTGCCGTCCTGATCTTGCGATACTCAAGTCTTTCTTTCAGCTTCTTGTCCATGCATTCTACTTATAGGAATTTGTTTTGGACAGTATTATTTCTGTTATATCTCTCTTGCCCGCAGAAGCTTAAAGTTCTATGAAATAAAGGACAGGAGCAAGCAGGAAGGAAGGGGAGAGCTGTGCTTAGATTGAGGACTCAGATCTGCCTAAGGGACAATGCTATTCAGCCCTCGCATCTCATTAGCATCAGGGAATAATTGAGAAGGGGGAGAGGCTTCAGGGAATAGAGAAGCCTAATGGTCTTGTAATCAGAACATCTCAAAGTCAAGTCTTAATTTTGCTTGAAAGATTATAAATTTCCACATTAGAGACATGCATATTTTAGAGTCAGGAAGTCTGTATTTTCGTTCCAATTGGCTTCCACTCCTTAAAGCCATGAGTAAGCCACCAGTCTTTGTTATTTTAAGTGTAAGTGTAATGCCAAAGCCAAAAGCTGAATAATTACTTGATTAATATAATTAATACAGAATAAAATGTACATATCTGGTTAACCAAATTTACAAAAAGTCCACCAAAATATTCACCCTTCATGTCTACATACAATCTTTATTTTGTACTAAGGATATATATTTTAGAAATATAAAAGACCCTAATGCTGTAAAATATTTTTCACCATCCACTACGTGTGGACCTAGTTCTTAGACACAGTTGAGAGCAATACAGGTTGTCACTTGGCTTCCTGTTTCAAATTTACCTTAAAGATTTCTATAACTATATGTATAACAAACAGTTCATCACAGGACTGATCTATTTTTTGCCCCACTACCTCTAAATTATGAAATAAATTTTTTAATTAAGCAAATAACTTTGGAACTTAGGACTATGAATAAATAAAAATATTTCCCTGGGAAAACTGAAAACAATTATAGCCACTGTGCTAAGTCAAGATCCAGAATATAAGTTGAAGCTTAAAATAAGTTCTGGGTCAAGGTCATGGTCGCCAACTCCAGAAACCACTTCTGAAACACAATTAGAAAACCTGGCAGTAATGGGAGAAGGTAACGTGACTGAGAGGCTTAATTTAGATATTTAAAGGGGGTGGCGAATGGGTAAGGACAATTGCTATTCTGGGTTGGCATTAGACATACAGAGAATTGGCCTAGAAAATAAAGCTTTATTTAATAAGAAATTTTTGCTGAAGGGGCTTTTGAAGATAATCTTCATTAGAATTCTGCCAATGGAAAATAAAAAGACACCATGTGGGAAAGCAAAGCAAGGAATCAAACAAAACACCATCAACTCACTTTCCATAAATACACCTGTAAGGGATTTTATTTTTTGGTCCATAGAATACCAAAACCACTGCAGACAGATAGCAAATAGAGATTCATTCTTGTCTGACCCAAGACTCCCTGCAAACATGAATCCTGGGTATTTGAATAATCCCATGGGGGAAAAAATGTAAAGAAAGATCAATAAGCAAAAAAAAAACAAACAAAAAAAAACACAATAAATGTAGTCACTTTGTGAAGAAGAGGAGCTGCTTTGGGGCAAGAAGTAATGATGGCCCCATTCAGTAAAACTACAGGAAAATCCAGACAAGCTGAATGTGACTATTGGACTCGATTTGTTCTTTAGCAAGAACTTTCAAATTTAATGTTTTCAGCTGTGTGTGAACATGGAGAAGCTACTCAAGGCACAGCTACTTCCCTTTTTCATCCCAAACGGAAGACCTGGAATCCCAGATTTACATGTGATTCAATGCTAACATAAAAGCTGGGTGGCCCTTGTTAAAATTTATTGCCATCCACTTTGGCATGCATGACCTGGATTATTCGAGAATGTTAAAGTGGGAGTGTGAAAAAAATATATATGTAGGCCCTGAAACTCCAGATTAGTAATCTACAGAGGGTACAATATCCTGGTTCCAGACTAGACATTCTGAATATGGCTTTGGTTAAAAAAAAGAAAATCTCAGAGGGAGAACCAAGATGTCAGCATGAGGAATATACCTAAATGCGCAGCCACCCACAACTACATTATAAAAATACAATTATAAAGATAAATGGCCAGCCTCCAAAACCAAGGAAGGGGAAGCTTTAAAACTAGAAGGCAAGAGAAGGAATGCATTGAGACTGGGTAGAAGTTCCCGGCGCCAAAACTGAGAGGTACGGATGCTCGCGAAATAGAGGCAATGCAGGTGAAAGGGGGTGGCAGCAGCACCTAGGTCTGCGGCTTGGAAGGAGATTATAAACTCCGGGGTCATACTGAATGCAATGTGGGCTGTCGGGCAATGGGGCGGAAGATGAGTGGCATTCCAGCAGAGCTGTTTGCAGCGATCACTGACGTGGAGACTCAGGGACTCAGGGGCATGCAGATGCCTGGGCGTGGAGACACCATAACCGGGAGAAGCCGGAGTCAGCAGAGGGGCAGCCATCATGGGTTGCTCTGCCCCAGTGACTCAGACCCCACCCCCCGCCCAAGCTGTGTGCCTGTCTGCCTGCAGCATAACCTAAGGGACTGCAGCTGAGACAGAACTCCAAAAGTTCCAAACCCCAAACAACGAGGAGAAAGGCCTGGAGGTCATTTCCTCCCAGTGATACCTCCCAGTGATAACTACAACAAGGCTGTGCACCCAGCCTTCAAAAGCATACAACAAGAGTGTCCACCCCAGGTGATTGGGGAGGCTGAATCACTGGGCCCTAAGGGACACCTAGCACAGGAAGCCACTCTATCAATGCAGGGAAGCAGCCAAAATGCGGAGACAAAAAAACAGGTCATAAATGACAGAAATGAAGGAAAGCAAACTACTGGATATAGAGTTCAGAACTATGGTTTTAAGGTTTTTCAAGAATTTTCTAGAATCCTCCAACAAATTTAATAATATTATACAGAGATCCAACAGCAGACTAGAGGTTTGCAATAATGAAGTCAAAGACTTGAAATATGAAAAAGCAAAAAGCACCCAACTATAAGAGAAAAAAGAAAAAAGAATCCAGAAGTATAAAGATAGTGTACGGAGCATCTGGGACAACTTTAAGCATACCAACATCAGAATTATAGGGGTACCAGAAGAAGAGAAAGAGCAAGAGATTGAAAACCTATTTGAAGAAATAATGACAGAAAACTTCCCATGCCTGGTGAAAAAAATAGATGTACAAGTCCAGGAAGCACAGAGAACCCCAAACAAAAGGAATCCAAGGAGGAACACACCAAGACACATCATAATTAAAATGCCAAGGGCAAAAGACAAAGAGAGAGTCTTAAAAGCAGCAAGAGAAAAGCAGTCAGTTACCTACAAGGGGGAACCCATACGTCTGTCAGCCAATTTCTCAACAGAAACTTTGCAGGCCAGAAGGGAGTGGCAAGAAATATTCAAAGTGATGAATGGCAAGAACCTACAACCAAGATTACTCTACCCGGCAAGGCTATCATGTAAAATTGATGGTCAGATACAGAGCTTCACAGACAAGAAAAAGCTAAAGGAGTTCGCCACCACCAAACCAGGATTATTTGAAATGCTAAAGGGCATTCTTTAAGAAGAGGAAGAAGAAGAAAAAGATAAAAATAAAAAGTATGAACAACAAAATGACAACAAATATATATCAACAAGTGAATATAAAAAGTCAATAGAAATATCTGATGAACAGAATAAACTGGTGATTATAACAGAAGTAAGGGCATAGAAAGGGAATGGACTGACAATTCTCAGGGGGAAGGGGGTATGAGGGATATGGGAAGAGACTGGACAAAGATATTCTATATATGGATGAAGACAGTGGTGGGGGTAAGGGCACAGGGTAGGGGAGGAATCAGGTGGAGGGGAGCTATGGGGGTTAAAAAAAAAGGAACATCTGTAATAATCTGAACAATAAAGATTTAATTTTTTAAAAATGAAAAAGGAAAAGGAAAAAAAAGTAAAAGAAAATCTCAATGCAATATTTCACTGTTGTGAAAATAATTCAAGAAGAGTTACCTGCTACCATGTTCATCATCTTCAGAAAAGACACACACTCATTTTGGGTGGTTTCCATATCCTATTCTTATAGCTCAACATCTTGGGGATCCCTGGCATTTGGCGTTAAAAGGCCAGGCGAATACAGAAACTACATAATTTTACTAGAAAGTAAATTCCAAGAAGGCAGGAAGAAGAATTTCCATATTTTCTTACTAAATTCCCACACCTGACACATATCAGGTGCCCAATAAACACTTGTTAATTTCATGACTAATCAACTAAGGGAAGTGTAAAGGCCAAATGTGCCAAAACTAAAAGTTTTCATGGTATTGCTTGGACCTCTACTTACTTCACAAACTTGCAATATGTCAAAGGAAGAGCTGAAATTTTGCTTCATCATGAAAAAAAATAGAGATGAAATCTGATCTGGGTAGCCAGGACATTGAACCACTGTTGTTCAGAAAGCTCGCTTGATTCTGATTGAAATCTGTTTGAATATATGGAAATAGATATCCACAAAATCCTGATATTGGACAGGCAACAAGATACAGTTGTCCCCCCTTATCTTTAGGAGATACATTCCAATACCCACCCTGTGGATATCTGAACTGTGGATAGCACCAAACTCTCTCTCTCTCTCTCTCTCTCTCTCTCTCTCTCTCTCTATATATATATATATATATATATAT
>PVJC01016862.1:0-33211 GCA_004026665.1 Murina feae | reverse complement strand
ACCTATGACAGTTGGAAGTGGCACCTATGGCAGTTGGAAGTGGCCTGCTTGGCAGCTGTCCAGGCCCTTCCAGGGCACCAGGAAGTGGGAAAGCAAGGTGGTGGGCCGGGGAGCGGATAAGCGGTGGCAGGGGGTCGGCGGCCTGCTTGGTGGGCTTCCCAGGCCCTTTGTGGGGCATCGGGGAGTGGGTAAGAGGTGGCAGGGGGTCAGAGGCCTGCTTGGCAGCTGTCCAGGCCCTTTGCGGGGCATCGAGGAGTGGGAAAGAGGCAGCGGGGGGTCAGTGGCCTGCTTGGTGGGCTGCCCAGGCCCTTTGCGGGGCATCGTGGAGCGGGAAAGCAAGGCTGCAGGGGCCAGGGTCCTGCTTGGCAGCTCCACAGACCCCTTGGCGACACCGGGAAGTGGGAAAGGAAGGCAGCAGGGGACGGGTGAGTGGGAAAGAGTCGGCGGCTTGCTTGGTGGCTTCCCAGGTCCCTTCCGGGGATCAGGGAGCAGGAAAAGGCTGGCCTGACCACGAGGCGGGTTTTTCCCTGCTTTCTGGTGGCTGGAGGAAGATGGGCAGTAGGCAAGCTTGGGAGGCAGGCAGCACCCAGCTCAAAAAAGAGAACAACATGCAGGGGAGGACAAGAGTCTGAGAGATCAGCATAGAGGGGGTGCCTGCTCCAAGCCTCCATGGTGTGCCTGGGGGCAGGTCCCCAGCAGGTAGACACACACAGGAGGACTGCTCCAAGCCTCAGATGCGGCTGGGGGCAGGTCCCCAGTGGTGACACATACACACACACACATACACACACACACACAAAAGGCGTCTGGCAGACTGGGGCCATCATAGGACATCCACTGAGGGGTCCCAGACTGTGAGAGGGCACAGGCCGAGCTGAGGGACTCCCTCCACCCCGAGTGCACAAATTTTTGTGCACCGGGCCCCTAGTACCTATATAAGGACAAGATCACAACCCAAAATAAATGTTGTCTCTCGGAGAATTCCAAGAGGTTTCTAATTATTATTTATTAGGATTATATTGACAGCAATTTCTCTTGAACTATTTCTATGTTGTTTATTCTATATCTTCATATTCATAGGACTAATAAACATATTGCATTAGCACATGGTATCCATTAAAAACATTTTTTGTTAGATGTATAGAGAGATTAATGATTGAATGATTAACTAGTTGGATGCCTGGCAAAGTTTTAAAATTATACCTTCTTAATAGCAGGCAGCAAAAATAACTCAGGGCTTCCTGAATTGAGATCATGAATGGATATGCTAAAAGTGTTGATCAGGAAGTCAACAGGAAAAAACGGGGACATCTATAATACTGTCAACAATAAAGACAATATTTTTTTTTAAAAAAATGGCAATTTTGAGAAAATAAATAGCCTACTTTATTTAATCATGATAAAAAAATATTAGTGATTTGTGTGCTGCTTCCAGTCAAGAATTAGAGTGTCAAGAGAATTTCAATGAAAGTCTTTGTAAAGGCCTGGAAGATTTTACTGTATATTTCCACACAAAATACAGAAATAATTTCTGGGTAATATTCCTATCCATGAAAAGTCATTATTATGTTTTCAGAAAATCTGGGTAGACTAAATACATTAGTCTCACTTCTTATAACTCTATCAATACAACTCAATTTTTAACTTTTTAAAAAATATATTTTTATTGATTTCAGAGAGGAAGAGAAGGAGAGATAGCAACATCAATGATGAGAGAGAATCATTGATTGGCTGCTTCCTGCAAACCCCATACTGGGGATCAAGCCCACAACCCGAGCATGTGCCCTGACCTGGAATCAAACTGTGACCTTCTGATTCATAGGTCAATGCTCAACCACTGAGCCATGCCAGCTGGGCTAACTTATTTTTTAATGAACATTTAGTCTTTCGGTTTTTGATGAAGATAAAAAATGAACTAGTTATATACTATAATTTATCTATGAGGCAATGTCAAAAGATAGCCCTATTTTATATAGCTGAGTGGACCAGTAATATACACATAAACTGCAGTCATTTTATAGTGTCAGTGGTCCTATTATAAATGCAATTTTTCTCATCACAATCTTAATATACCATATAGACTTTATTTTCAAAATTTCTGTAACATTTTTCAAGTTTGTAATTTATCTTTTTTTTCTATATTTTGGGGTAATCACAATAATTACAATGGTTCTTGAAAATATTGAAATAAAACAGTCTTAATATCTATAAATATCTCATACTTTTAGGAATTGTTTCTGGACATATTCCCAATATGTTACAGCTTATTAAAAGTTATTAATTTCATGATGTTTCCAGCTAATCTAATAAAAGAGTAATATGCAAATTAACCATCTCTCCAGGATGTCTAAGCCATGCCCACCAGCCAATCAGAGTGGCTAATTACCCAGCCAAGATGCAACTGGCAGCCACTGAGCTAGAGTAAACAGTAGACTGGCTGAACCTCTGCTCTGTTACATTCTATAACAATGTTTTAATTATAGAAGCCACGGAGCTGAAACAAACAGGAGGCTTCCTTACCTGCCTAGGCCTCAGCTCAAAGCAACAGTGTTTCAATTATAGAAGATAAATAAAACCCAGAAACCTGATTCCAGCCAGCCTCGCTGGGACCATGGGTCAATGGGAGTTGTGGGCAACCTAAAAGCCTGAAAATGGCCCTCAGCTCCTCACCCAGGCTACCCAGGCACCCCAGTAAGGACTCAAAACCTGAAGGAACTGTGGGCAGGGTGAAAATGGCCCTCAGCCTGTCACCCAGGTTTGCCACACCCCAATGGGGTGAGGGTCCACACTGAGGGGGTTTGGCCAGCCTGCAAACAGCCATCAGCCCCTCACCCAGGCTGGCCAGGCATGCCAGCAGGTGGACATCCCCTGAGATTTCCCAGACTGTGAGAGGGCATAGGCCGGGCTGAGGGACCCCCCAAGTGCACAAATTTTTGTGCACTGGGCCCCTAGTGTATATATATCATTGAATCCCTTGTATCAAATGAAATGATTTATTTTTTCATTAATAATATTTTGCAAAAATAACTATATATATATATATATATATATATATATATATATATATATATATACTGTTCAGCTGTATAAAATAAGACAGTTTCAAACAATTAGCTGGCCTTTGCAAAACTTTAGCAGTTAAACTAACATAAACATGATAAAAATAAGTGATCTTTACATTTCACAAGAGAAAGTGCATGCTACAGTTTTGATTTTGCATACATGTGAGACACCAGAGAAAATGCACATGCAACCTTGTCCACTGAGACAGAGGCAGAGGTCAGAGGTAAGACACTGACGAAGCCATAGTAGGCTTCAGAAGGGTTCATCTCTGTGCGGTTGTCCTCACTTTGAGCATCTAGTGCACTAGATATACTTGGGATTCAGTCTAAATACACCTTTTGGAATGGGACTTAGCAGTTAATGTATCCTTATTTACTTGTATATCAAGATAATATCAAGGATGTTTTCTTCACCTCATTCTACCCTTTAAAATTACCAAGTATAAGAGAATAAAAATTTTATAGATGTGGAAATATCAGTTGGAGAGAATTTTTACCCTTTTCAAAAATAGATATGCACACCAATATTCAACACCTTCATATAAAATCCATCCTATTTACAGCTCTAATAACCCCCATTAAATCACAGTAATCATGTGCTAGAGAACAGGTGTTTTAAATCACTAAATTTGGAAGTGGAGTGAAGTTGAAAGCGCATGTTGGAAGCTTTTCATTGGCTGAATGTGGCTGCAGTTTCCATAGCAATTTCACATGCACCCTGCTTCCCAAATCTTCTTCTCACTCTTTCAAAACGCAGTGGAAAATACTACTTAGTATGAGGACAAAAAAATGGGTCAAATTATCATCATTTATTTAGCTAGAAACAGTATCAGGAATGGTGAGGACCACGTGTGGACTCTCCTTTACAATTTTCTCACATTTTGTCATTTGCATTCATTTATGCATATTTCCTATGCCCTCTGCTGTTAGTCAACATATGTTATAAAAGAAAAATACCCATCGGGCAACAGCATGTTAAAATAATCATCATTTATGGAGAGAAAATGCCAGTCTCATACAGTCTCATACAGTCATACCTGATGTTTATGCTTAAAGTGTTACATTTTGGGATGCATTAAAATCAGTATTAAATAATAGTAACTTTGGAGAAAGACATAGACTCAGTTGCCATTAAATAACTGACTTAAGAAAGACAAAGGCTCTGCTGGTGTGGCTCAGTGGTTGAGCAATGGCCCATGCACCAAGAGGTTGTTGGTTCAAGTTCTGGTTAGGCACACTCCTGGTTTTCAGGCTCCATTCCCAGTAAGAGATGTACAACCAATGATATTTCTATCTCATCAATATTTCTACCTTTCCCTCTCCTTTCCTCTCTCTCTCAATCAATAAAAAAGTATATTTTAAAAAAGAAAGCAAGACAAGGGGCAGTACAGAACACATATGTGGCATGTGAACTCTATGCACACCAAGAAGCAGGGCCCTCCAGACCTTTAGCTTGGTAAGAATACACACGCATGGAGACACACTATGAAAGCTGAGCACACCTGAAAACAGCTTAGCGCCGTAATGTAACTAAACTTAAGCAATACGATAGTATTTTCTATTTGTGACAAATGATCATTTCAGTTGCTACCTTAAGAAGGGAAATAGCCCTACTCTGACCCTGAGATTCAGTGAGCTTGTGAAGATAGAAAAGAATAAAGACACCTTAGGAGCACAGAAAGCAATGGGCTAATGAGTGGGATCAAGAGTTTCACCTGTGATTATTTAAATTGAGGAATTTAGAAAATAACTCTGACATGGAGCATATGGATTTAATAGGAGACTGCACCAAAGACAAGGCAGGATAATAATCCTTAAGTTTAGACTATTTGAGCCTATGAGAAGCACCAAATTGGAGAGGAAACTAGGAGTACTTGGTAGAAATAGGCCGCAGTAAATCAGGATGAATTAAGTCAAGTCTCTGTACCTCAGATTATACAATAGAAAGCTTGTACCTTGAAAATTTTTCTTCCTAAAACTCTTAAGCATGTTGAATATCTCAGAGAGTGACAAAATAAATTCACAATCTTTTTAAAAAAATATGTTTTTATGTCAGAGAGGAAGGGAGAGAGAGAGGGAGATGAGAAAGAGTCATTGATCGGCTACCTCTTCAGGCCCCACACGGGGATCAAGCCTGCAACCCAGGCAAGTGCTCTGTCTGGAATCGCACCACTCAGCCATGCTGGCCAGGCAAAGTCACAATCTTTTAAGTCAGAATTCAGCTTTGAATTTTTTAAAATTCTTTTAAAAAAAATATTTTATTGATTTTTTACAGAGAAGAAGAGAGAGGGATAGAGAGTTAGAAACATCAATGAGAGAGAAACCATTGATCAGCTGCCTCCTGCACACTCCCCACTGGGGATGTGCCCACAACTAAGGTACATGCCCTTGACCAGAACTGAACCTGGGACACTTGAGTCAACAGGCCAATGCGGCTAGGGCCAGCTTTTGAATTTTGACTAAGTCAACTGCAATACTAAATTACTTCTTATCTCTGAGTCTCAGTTTTCTATTCCATAAAATGGGAGTCATTATAATAAGTCTTGTATGTTTTCTGTAAAGATTAAAGACAATAATGCATGTATTATTACATATATAAAGTACTTAATATTTTCCCCTTTATTTCCTTCTGTCCTTGTGACTTCTTGTCTGACTGATGCTATGGAAAATGAGTACAGTCTAAGAAGAAAGAAAAAAACAAGAATCACCATGGTAAATCATTTTTGAATATCCCTCACCAGGTAGTGAACACTGCATTAGAAAAGGCGATGGGAATTATCAAGGTAGAAAATGGGCTCATGGAGGTCTTTTAACTGGGACTGTTCCTGCTGCCTTTATCAGTGTGGCTTACACTGTTGTTTCTGTCCATCAGAGGCTGAGGATACCTTCTCTGTCTTGCCAAGGGAGGTCTGGGAGCACAGAGACTACAGAATCTGATAGTCGGTTCTATCAGGTCACTCTATAAGTTTGTGGAGATGAGTCTAAATGTAGTGGTAAAAGTAAGCTGTTAGCTTTTCTCATCTCTCTCACCTCAGCCAAACCATTTCCCCACAAAGCCTAATATCCAAAGTGTGATCTGTGGGACTAACATGCAAGAGATACTGCACAAAGTTTATATTTCATATCCCTAATAGGATGACAATTCTGAATCGCTATTCTAGCCTCTCTTATTCAAAGCCTGGAACCACAACTTAACTTTTTAACATTTCTTTTATTTATTTTCCCTGGTTCTTGTTCTTCTTTTGGTATTTTCCAGAATGTAAGCACTTCAAAGCCAATATCTTACGAGGTTCAAGTCCAACCACTTCATGACAATTATTGCAGAGAGGGAAATGTATAAAGAAGAAAAATGTATTTTTCAGCTCCTTCTCCCCTGCCCTGAAAGGCTTTACTCCTCAGCTCTGAGGGAAAAGATGTACAAGTCTGTATTTACAGAAGTCCCATTGGGTGTCCTCTAAAAAGATAGCTGAAAAATTCAGGGAGGAATTTTATAACAAATACTGAGTCTCCTACTGCTAGCATAATTCTCTCCCTGTGTTTAGAGAAAGGCCATCCAAAGAAGAGGGCACTTAATTCTTCCTATCTCAGCTGTCTTAAGAAGTTACCTAGCTTCATTTTTGGAAGAATATGATGGATATTCTTTTGCACATTCCTTTCCCAGAGCAATAAATCTGACAGGTCATTGGGAAGTATGGGGGTACATGGGCAGGGAAGAGCCTGAGTGGGATTCCCACATTTCCCCCTACATAGGATCCACAAAAACACACAGAATGACCCGTACTGACAGCTCTCGATGTTTTCAAAAATATCAAGCTTCATGCGCACATACAGATCCCTGAAGGACTCCTCACCATCCCACAGGCATTGATGCCATAGGAGATTCCAAGTGAAGCAATATGGCAAATGTGATTTATTAGAATCCTTTATAGATCTATGTTTTATAGTACTTCAATACACATTACTTTTATATTCATACTAGAGGCCCCATGCACAAATGTGGGGTCCTTTGGCCTGGCTGGTGATTAGGGCCAACTGGGGACCAGTCAGCTAGGGGGAAGGACCTGTGGGAGGTTGGCTATGGAAGTACACTGACCACCAGGAGGAAGCTCCTCCGTTGAGTGTCTGGCCCCTGGTCATCAGTGTGGATTATAGAAACTGGTTGTTAGGTCATTCAGTTGCATAGGCTTTTATATACTAGTATACAGATATTTATACTAAAGTTCTTTGATTGCATGTACCTCTTTTAGCTTCTTTACTCTGAAGACCACAATGGCAAGACATTTGTTTCTGTCTAAAATTTTCAAGCTGTGTCTGTATTCAATCAACAAACATTCATTTAGCAACTTAGGAAGTCATTCTGAGCACTGTGTTCCAAAGATGTTATCGTTTTAACCTTGAGGAAGAAATGTTTTATCCTATCTAATCTAATAAAAGAGTAATATGCAAATTAACTATCACTCAGAGATGCCCAAGCCATGCCCACCAGCCAAGCCACGCCCACCAGCCAATCAGAGCGACTCTATGCAAATTAACCCAGCCAAGATGGCGGCAGGCAGCCACGGTGCTAGACCAAACAGGAGGCTTCCGTTGCACCAGGAGTAAAATGCCTGCCTAAGCTGGCTGGGCCTCTGCTCAAGGAAACAATGTTTTAATTATAGAAGCCACCAAGCTGAAACAAACAGGAGGCTTCATGACTGCCTAGGCCTCCACTCAAAGTAATAAAGTTTAAATTATAGAAGATAAATAAACCCCAGAAACATGATTCCATCCAGCCTCGCTGGGACGTTGGGTCAATGGGAGCTGTGAGCAGCCTGCAAACAGCCCTCAGACTCTCACCCAGGCTGGCCACACCCCCATGAGGTGAGGATCCCCACTGGGGGGCTTGGCCAGCCTTTAAACAGCCATCAGCCCCTCACCCAGGCTGGCCAGGCATGCCAGCAGGTGGACATCCCTCGAGGAGTCCCAGACTGTGAGAAGGCACAGGCCAGGCTGAGGGACCCCTCCCCTCCCTCCACTCCAGTGCACAAATTTTTGTGCACCGGGCCCTTGTATTACATATATAGAAACCAAAAATAAAAGAGATTTTTAACCAAGGGCTTTCTGGAAGAAATCCCAGAGAGGTGAGAATAGAATACCTATAGAGAAAATCTAAAAATTTATCAGATATTTAGAAAAGGAGATAGTGGATACAGAAATGTTGAAAAATAGACTAGAAATTTTTTTTTAAATGTTAAGAGAAAAATGAGCCTAAATGGGTTATCTGAAGTTCTGGCTTTATTTAACATGCTATCAAGGTGATAAGTTGGCAGATATTAAGCTTTTCTGAGAAACACATATTTGGTAATTAAGCAAGAACTTTGGTGTATAGTTCTGTTTAACCCAATATTTAATATACAATATTATCATCAGTTCCAAAGTTGTGAAATGACGCAGCAGACATTTCTCACATCTTCATCCTGCTCTTTATGCAACATTTACACTCCATGTAAATCAGTAGCCAAAGGACCACCTCCCTTTCTTTCCTGTAAAACCAACTGACATGTATTTTGGCAATAGAAGTCTACTTATTTCACAACTTAGTAATAAGACAAAGAGTTACAAATGCCATTTATTCCATTTCCACTACTATCACCCACCTGGTAGGGTCATACAAAAAATGTATACACAATTTCAAGGTCTTCAAAGATCAATATTTCAGAACTCCTGGCACTGTCTAGAGATTTTGGATTGAAGATCAATTAAATGTTATTTTATTTGAAAAGTCAATACCATTGTTATTTTATTTGAAAAGTAATGCCATTGATTCATCTAAAACTATGATGGACAGTATGAGCTCTTTGTTTTTTCTGAGCTAGTATCTGATAAGAATAAGGATAATGCTTTTCTATATTTTATACATGTCTTAGTTTTATAAAATTATGAAACTGTTAGATCCTTTACAACTATCCATTCTTTCATGGGTGTTTTCTTTTGCTACTTTCTCATAATTGCTCGCAATTATTAATATGCACTATGATGAAAGCAGCAAGCTCAGAATTCAACTTAAGAGCAATCAGCAAAGTTCCTCTGTCCGTTGTCAGGGAAGCACTAGGATGAAGTAAAACAGCGCTAACCTGAGTCCCAATCCAATGCTGACATTTTCTATCTATAGGACTTGGTGCGAGTTATTTAAACTTATGAGCCTCCGATTTTGTTAATCTTCAAAGAGGGCATGATGTCACTAGTCTAAGTGTTTTGTGAGAAACATATGAAATATGTGTGGATTTTCTGGCCTACATTTATTTACTGTAGCTGTTAAATGTTAATTCCTTTTTTTCCTTAATTTTCATTTCTGAGCCAATGTAGTTGCTTTATGAAGAGCCACTGAATAGAGACATGCCCTCCAGCATCTGAAGAAACCAAAGACATTCTGGACCACTTGGGAATGTAGGACTTGCGCATTCAGCTTGTACACAGACTGAGGTCTTCCAAGTACAAAGTGGACCCTGACCTTGGATGGCAGTCAGTGTATTTAAAAGCATCAGCTAATTTGGCCCTCAATATTTATCAGCTGAACCTCAATAGCAACCACTAGATTCTGTAGAGAGAGGATTCTGCTAGCTCTCTGACTTTAGGCAACACACATATAGTTTCCTAATTAGTAAAATTAGGTAACATCAAGCAGGGCTTGTTGGAAATCCATGGCATTGCTCCTCCTTTCCTCTAATCCAGTGGTTCTCAACCTTCTGGCCCTTTAAATACAGTTCCTCATGTTGTGACCCAACCATAAAATTATTTTCGTTGTTACTTCATAACTGTAATGTTGTTACTGTTATGAATCATAATGTAAATATCTGATAGGCAGAATGGTCTTAGGCGACCCCTGTGAAAGGGTTGTTCGACCCACAGGTTGAGAACCACTGCTAAAGGAAATTGCTGATCCATTATAAAGCCCCTTCCTCTGGAATGGGGCCTCAAAATTCTGTTCAGTAATGCGCTTGTGTTGGGGACTTAAGTTGACTGTTATTTGACAGTGCTTGCATTATATATTTCTTTAGCTGTTTTCCAATCTTTAATTGTACATTTTATGATGATGATTATTATAATGAGACCCATTTGTTGTACTGTGTTAGCATTACATCCTCGAGGGTCAACCGAGTGCATATGGTTCTTTGTCCCAGCCTACTGTGCTTTTTCATTCTTCTGTTTGCTCTATAAATATAAAGATTATTAGCCATAAAACAGTCAAAATTTGGGGAATGGCTGCCAAAAATCATGATTAGTTTTATAATCAATGATCTAGAGTCCTTCTTCTGGCAGTAATTAGATACAGCAAACCATGCTGCTGGAAATAATAAAACCGTGTCTTATAAAGAGGAAACAAAATGCTTACTTTTTCTCTATAGACGGATAATATTCAAGTAACTGAAACAGTGGTGTCGATTCACCATGATATGAAATTTAACAAGAATGAAGATTGCTCAGAGCTCATCCTTGCTACACGCCCACTATGGTTTAGTTACTATGTAAACTATCATTCTACTAAATTTTCTGAAGCTATAGGTTTTGGATTAGAATCGTCAGGAGGGGTTGTCACCATTTAGTCTTGGCTTATCTATATACAGTGTATGATTCTGTAGATTTTGAAAGCTATCTCCTATGCCACAAGTATAGTATCATGACAAATACTCTCACAGCCCTAAAAATTTCTCATGTTTCAACTATTTACCCCACTCATATAACCCCTGGGCACCATCAATATTTTTACTGTCTCTATAATTTTGCCTTTTTCAGAATGTCATATATTTGAAATCATATAGTGTGTAGGATTTACAATATACATTTTCAATTAATTTAAGTCCATTTTCAAATAATATTATAGCTTTTCATGGGTAATACAGATACTTACAAAAGAGTACTATCCCCAATTCCTTCCTTCTACCCCTTATCATATTGCTGTCATTTATTTCACATATCCCTATGTTAAAAACATTCAATACAGTTTTCTAGTATTATTTGAAAAACAATAATAACAACAACTACTGCTTTGAAAAATCTTAGACCAATTAAGTAAAAGAAAAATAAAGCTTTTATTTTTACTTGTACTTATTCCTTCTCTGGCAGTCTTCCTTTTTTTTATATAGATGCAATTTTCTGAACTATATCATTTTCCTTCTTCTTGAAGAGCTTTTTGAACCTTTTACAGAGCAGGTGTGCTGGTAATGACTTTCCTCAGTTTTTTTTCTGTGTGAGAAAGTCTTTATTTTACTTTTGAAGGATGATTTCATTGTATATAGATTTTTTCTCTTTCCACACTTCAAATATTTTACTTTAATTTTCTCTTGCTTGTGTGGTTTCTAGTGAAAATTATACTTATACTAGAGGTCTAGTGCATGAAATTTATGTGTGGGAGGGCACCCCTCAGCCCAGCCTTTACTGTCTCCAATCCGGGACTCCTCGGGGGATGTCCTACTGCCAGTTTCAGCCTAAACCTTAGTCTGGGGATAAGGCCTGACACAGTCTGGGACTGCTGGCTCCTAAATGCTCACCTTTAACCACCTCTGTCTTCTGGCCTGGTCAACGCTAACTGTCCGTACCTCCACCAGCCTGGTTGCCCCTTACTGCCTCCCCTGCCAGCCTAGTCACCTCTAATTGCCCCCTTCTGCCAGCCTGGTCACTCCCAACTTCCAACCCCCCACTGGCTTGGTCACCCACATCTGCCTCCCCTGTTGGCCTGGTCACCCCACGCATCCTGCTATTCAGTTGTTTGGTCGACCCTCACTAACCCCCTTACCAGCCTGATTGCCCCACTCAGCCTACTGTTCTATTGTTACTGTTACTGTGACAGCGTCCCAGACAATTTGCATATTTCTCTGTTATTAACATAGATTATTATTCTTGTTCCTCTAGAGCAAGGTGTTTTATTCTTCTTGCTTCTTTCAAGGTTTTCTTTGTCTTTGGGTTCTGTAATTTGAATATGATATGCCGGAGTATAGTTTTCTTGGTATTTATATAGTTTGGATCTTATTTATAAAAAATAAATTAGACAAGATGTGCCGGGTAAGAGAAACTGAGATAAATAGGCTTTAGATGCAAGATTTTATGTTAATCTAGCTAGGAGTTAGGCCTGTATGATATTTTCTGGAATTGTAGATGACAGAGGCTTTTGTCAGTGTTTTAGTTTCTGTCTCTTGTGTGTGTGTGTGTGTGTGTGTGTGTTTTGCGGGGAGGAAGGGCACCAGGCGGGAGGGTGGTTATTCCATTGGAATGCTCTTTTAAATTGAGTTTCATTTTTTTAGCCTTCTCATATGTAATCCATTGTTGTTATAGTGGAGCCCTCATGATACGGTAGTAAAATTGGGAGAAGGAAAACATTGTGTAATCTAGTGATTCAATCTTACTCTTTTAGTGGGTCTATGTCTTCACAATTGTTACTTTACCCTTCACCTTCTTGGGTGAGGTAGGAAGGAGAGAGGGGCTGGAACTGAGTAACTGCTCTTCTTTCCTTTTGGTTTGGTGTACCGTACAGTTTTGCCTCGAAGGACCCCTTTGTTGTTGTTTTTTAACTCTCTGGGCATATCCAAATGGTAATTTTTATCTTACTCTGTCAAAATGCAGTGGATTTCTCTTGAATCTTCACTGTGAGAACCTGGTAGGGTTCCTTGAGTTAAAGCCAATTAAAATATGGGGTTTCCTCTAAGCTTGGACCTCAGGAGTTTCTCACTTTTAGGCTAGTCCATACTAAGTCTCCAACAATTCCTGAAAATCATTGAAGTGTCTCTACCAGGTTATAGCTCCTAAGGCTTTTGCTTCAGGTCTGTTATCTTGGATGTATTTCTCTGTATTTGCCTGTGTCTCCAGATTGTGGATGGTGACTGGCCCTGTGACACCAGTCCTCTGAATATCAGTCCAAGAAGATCATTCATTTTCAGTTCACTTAGCTTCGTTCATCTTTTAGGATGAACGTAATGATTCCTACATTTTCCACATGTCACATTTGAAACAAAAAGTTTATTGAAATTCTTTTTTGTTAAACTGAATAGTACTCCAGTGGCTGATCCTATATTTTGCAAAATGATGTTCATCAATAGGAGTTTGGTTAAATACAGTGCATACAACACACCATGAGATAGTCTGGTATTATTTATAAAAAAAGAACCACATCAAAATAAAAAGCTTCTGTACAGCAAAAGAATCCATCAACAAAACAAGAAAGCCCACTGCATGGGAGAACATATTTTCCAATGTTATCACAAATAAGGGTTTAATCTCCAACATTTACAGGGAACTCATACAACTTAACAAAAGGAAGATAAACAACTCAATAAAAAATAGGCAATGGACCTAAATAGATACTTTTTGAAGGAGAACATGGGAAGGTCAAGAGACATATGAAAACATGCTCAAAGTCACTAATCATCTGAGAGATGTGAATTAAAACAACAAAGAGATACCATCTCACACCTGTCAGAATGGCTATCATCAACAAATCAACAAATGACAAGTGCTGGTGAGGATGTGGAGAAAAAGGAACCTGCATGCACTGCTGATGGGAATGCAGATTGGTGCAGCCACTGTGGAGAACAGTATGGAGTTTCCCAAAAAAAATAAAAATGGAACTCCCATTTGACCCAGTGATCCCACTTCTAGGAATATATTCCAAGAAACTAAAAACACCAATCAGAAAGGATATATTCATCCCTATGTTCATAGCAGCACGATTCACCACAGCTAAGATTTGGAAACAGCCTAAATGCCCATCAGCAGATGAGTGAATAAAAAAACTGAGATACATCTACACAATGGAATACTATGCTATGGTAAAAAAAAAAGGAATTCTTATCATTTGCAACAGCACAAAACTGGAGAGCATTATGCTAAGTGAAATAAGCCAGTTAGAGAAAGATAAATATCACATGATCTCACTCATTTGTGGAATATAATGAACAACATAAACTGATGAACAAAAACAAATCCAGAGACAGAGAAGCATTGATCAGACTGTCAAACTTCAGAGGGAGGTAGGGGAGGGCAGGGATAAGGGGGAGAGATCAACCAAAGGACTTGTATGCATGCACATAAGCCTAACCAATGAACAGAGACACCAGAGGTTTAAGGGTCTGGGGGGGGGGGGGGGGAATGGGGGAATAAAGACACATATGTAATACCTTAATCAGTAAAGAGAGAGGGGGAAAAAAGAACTAAGATACTTCTGATTACTAGTATAGAAAAAAAGATGTCCAGAATACATTGTCTGGTAAAAAGTAATATCTAGATAAATTATGTAATAACTGACTATTTGTGTGAAATCAGAGGGAAATAGAAACTATTTTAAGATTTTCTGTATTAGCCTACATAATCTGGAAAATATATCCAAGAAAATATTTAAAGTAGTTACTTATAGAATGCCAATATAAGATTACGAGGGAGAAGGAATGGACAGGGACAGAGTAAGGAATTAAATAATTCAATATATACCACTTTAAGCAATATCTTTATTTTTGAAACTTGTGAGTGCATTACGCACAAAGAAGCACACACACACATGATACTCATATGCTTTTTAAAAACTTTTATTTATAAAATTTGTGGAAGATAACATCAATTTATAAAGTTAGTAATAGAAAGTTTTTGACATTTCACAGCTTTCACCTGATACTTTATGCCCCTGAAAGCACTTGGTTAGGCCTGGGTCAGAGACACAAAATAAAGTCAACTTGCCTTAATATTTTAGATGTTTGTAAGTATCTAGGCACATTTTTAGTTTTTTGTAGATAGAGTTGGGGTATGCACTTCCAATGAGAAATTTGGATGTCCAGTATGTTTGTTTTGTCTTGTTTGCCAAATATCAGTATATTATAGGCCAGGATGTAGGATTGGGAGCCCCATATTTGCCATAACATTATGATGTTAAATCCATTTAATCTGAATTGCACTTTCTAGACAGACAATGGGAAAGGTCATCTTTTCCTCCATACAGCAACACAGTGGAGATTTAACAAGTTATTAAAATAATTTTACTCTTCAACAACCTTGACTCTTGGTTCAACCATAACTATGTTTGGGCTGGATCTTTGAGGTCAATGGTGAAAAGGAGAAGAAAAAACTGACTTTTCAAATGGTCCACAATGGTCACTGAAAGCATGTGTGTAGCAGAAAACTTTGTAAAATTATGGCAATAGTTTCAGATAAGAAAAAATGCTAGAGGCACCATGAAATTGCTTCCATCACCAAATCCCCTGCCACCTCTTTTTCTGCATTGTCTACAAGTTTCTATTTACAACTTAAATCAAATTATTTTTGTCTGGTGTTAAAATAGAGTCATTGTTACTAGCAGTACTAAGGAACATATTGATACAGCATGTTGACATTCAGATACATAGGCAAAGTCCAAGTGCTCTGAGCCATAAGCAATATCTCTCAGGTGTGAAGATGAAGGGTGGTGAGACAAGAGCCAGGCGTGTGCCAGCTCCATGAGGTTCTGCAACTCCAAGAAGCCCAACTTTATCAGCAACTTATAAATATTAGCAATTGAAGAGAGTAAAAAGCGACCAACACTCATTGAGCACTATGTGCCTGGCACTGTCCTGAGAAACTTTTTTAACAAAACCATTAGTGTCTTAGCTGCCATGACACAGTGGATGAACGTTGACCTATGAACCAGGAGGTTATGGTTTGATTCCCAGTCAGGGCACATGCCCAGGTTGCAGGCTCAATCCCCAGTGTGGAGTGTGCAGCAGGAGCCGATCAATGACTCTCTCTGATCATTGATGTTTCTATCTCTCTCACCCTCACCCTTCCTCTCTGAAATCAACATCCTATATAATAAAACCCTAATATCCAAAATGTCCAGTTGTCTGTCCCGCTGTTCAACCAATCAAAGTGTAATATGCTAATGATATGCTAAGGCTACTCAACCGCTCAGTATGACGTGCACTGATCACCAGGGGGCAGACACTCAATACAGGAACTGCTTCCTAGTGGTCAGTGTGCTCCCACAGGGGGAGTACTGCTCAGCCAGAAGCCTGAGCCGGGCTCACGGCCGACGAGCACAGCGGTGGTGGCAGGAGCCTCTCTGCCTCTGTGGCAGCACTAAGGGTGTCCAACTGCCAGGACATCCTATATATATAAAGCCATAGTAAATCTGATCATTACCATAACTCTATGTGATATCCCGCTCTAATTTATCCACAATTAAAATGTTTTTCTTTTTGAAATACCAGACTCAGCAATATTTTATATTTAAAACCATTTCTTCCAGGAAAGAAAGAACTGTAATAATAAATGAGAATCTTGTTTAAGACTTAATTGATCTTAAAATATATCCTATCTAATAAAAGAATAATATGTAAATTAACCATTACTCTGAGACAAAAATGGTGGCACCCATAGCGGTGGGGCAGGATACTGGCAGCGTAACCCTGGCAACGTGAGCCCAGCAGGCATTGCCTCAGAAACTGACAACCCGTGAGCAGGTCTGGAGCAGGAAAGGCCGGAGGCTACGCGACAGCAGAAGGCATTTATGTGCTTCCCAGTCCCCTTGTGGGGATCGGGGAGCAGGAAAGGCTGGCTTGGCCATGAGGCAGTGAAAAGGTGAGGTTTTCCCCACTGCCCAGTGGCTGGAGCAAGATGGAGAGTAGGCAAGCCTGGCAGGCAGGCAGCACCTAGCCCTGGCCACAGCTCAAAAAAGAGAACAACATACAGGGAATGGCAGGAGTCTGAGACATCAACACAGAGGGGTGCCTACTCCAAGCCTCCATGGTGTGCCTGGGGGCAGGCCCCCAGCAGATAGACACACACACAGAGTGACTGCTCCAAGCCTCAGATGCAGCTGGGGGCAGGCCCCCAGTGGGGACACACACACTCTCACACACACACACACAAATGGCGCCTGCCATACTGGGGCCATCGTAGGACACCCACTGAGGGGTTCCAGACTGTGAGAGGGGGCAGGCTGGGCTAAGGGACCCCCACCCTCCCCCATGCATGAATTTCATGCACTGGGCCTCTAATATAAAGATAACTACCATAGGCTTCAATTTTTACTGAATTTATTAAATAATGTTCTTAAAATATTTAAAATACCCAACCTACTTTGGAGAGTTTAAAAAATGTTCATGCATTTTTGCATATTTTGAAGCAGTTTGACAATGTTTTATAAATAATTTTTAAAATAAATTTTAAGTTAAATCTTTTCACTGTAATATTGGTCTAAATAGTGTTTGTTGAGATGAAAATATCAACACTCTAAACAACTAAATAAAAGCAAAAAGAAAAAGGGAGGCAAAAAGCTAAGTTTGCAGAACAAGTGTCTCAAAATCTGCAATATAACATGCATATCTACCCTTGGTTGTTTAAAAGAATTCCAACTGTACCCTTTATTCCATTAAGAAGGGTAAGTATTATGACATAGGACAGGTGGTGTGCTAACAACTTTGATCATACTATAAACTAAATTTTCATTGCAGAAGAAACTATTGAAAACTGTAATGAAAACATAATGAAGTCAACATTCGTGCTTACCAAGTGGGACTTTGCAACACAGTTAATTGGATGTCAGTGTGAAATGTTGACAGACAGAGAACATACTGGAGGGAGAGAATTAAAAGGAGAATGCTTTTATCTAAGCATTTATATTTTCAAAAGTGGCTCTCACCATCTGGATATTTGCAATCATGTAGATAAAACATAAAGCTGGATGAGCTTTTTGGTTTTCATCTACATTTTCCTGTATCCTCTACACTCCTTAGATAGGGTTGGACACTGTTAGATTCTCAATAAATACTCATTGATTAATATTTGCTCTCTTGTACTAAAAATAACAGGCTCTCTCTGAAATCGAATGTGTTGAGGTTGTGATATAAAATGTCATCCATACAATTCACTTACAGAACACAATTCAATGTTTTCTCAATCAATTCACAATAATCACTACAATTTAACTTTTGGGCATTTGGTCCCCTTGAAAGAAACTCCATACTACTAACAGTCAGCCCTGCTTTCTCCCTGTTCCCTAAACCTGCTGGTTCTAAGTAATCACTGATTTACTTTCTGTCAGTATAAATGAGGCTATTTTTTATATTTCACATGAATGGAATCATAAAATGTCAGGTCTTTCTGACTGCCTTCTTCCACTTAGCATAATAGTTTCATTGTTCATCTATGCTATAGTATGCCTCATTTATTTGTATTGATGAATAGTCTTCTATTATATGGATATACCACATTTTATTTATCCATTTGTCAACTGATAGACATTTCAGTTATTTCCATGTTTTGGCTATCTACTCTAATAAAAGAGTAATATGCAAATTAGCCATCACCCTGAGACACATAAGCCATGCCTACCAGCCAATCCACGCCCCCAGCCAATCAGAGCAGCTATATGCAAATTAACCCAGCCAAGGTGGAGGCCGGCAGCCATGGAGCTAGAGCAAACTGGAGGCTTCTGTTGCAACTGCCTGCCTAGGCTGGCTGGGCCTCTGCTCACGGCAACAATGTTTCAATTATAGAAGCCACAGAGCTGAAGCAAACAGGAGGCTTTGTAACCTGCTTTGGCCTGCACTCAAGGTAACAAAGTTTCAATTATAGAAGATAAATAAACCCCAGAAACCTGATTCCAGCCAGACTCGCTGGGATCTTGGGTCAGTGGGAGCTGTGGGCAGCCTGAAAACGGCCCTCAGCCCCTCACCCAGGCTACCCAGGCACCCTAGTAGAGACCCGAACCCTGAAGGGGATGTGGGCAGGCTTAAAATGGCCCTCAGCCCCTCACCCAGGCTGGCCACACCCCCATGGGTGGAGGGTTCCCACTTAGGGGGGCTTGGCCAGACTGCAAATAGCCATCAGCCCCTCACCCAGGCTGGCCAGGCACACCAGCAGGTGGACATTCCCTGAGGGGTCCCAGACTGCGAGAGAGCACAGGCCAGGCTGAGGGACCCCCCGAATGTACAAATTTTTGTGTACCAGGCCCCTAGTTATAAATAATGTTGCTATGAACATTGATGTACAAGTGTTTGTGTGGATGTATGTTTTTATGTCTCTGGAATACATACTCAGTAGTGCAATTGCTGAGTCACCTAGTGACTCCATTTTTAACCTCTGGAGGAACTACCAGATATTTCCCAAAGCAGCTGCATCAGGTTAGAACAACACCAGGAGTGGAAGAGGCTCCAAGTTGTCTCATATGGTGGCCTGGTGCACCTGGCATAGAGCTTCACTATAAGTGGAGGCTGGGCAGGGGAAGAGAGACCCCATCTACTAGGCCTGCTCTCCTTGTCTGGAATAAGAGCTTCTGTAAGACAGGATTGGTAGAGAAAGAGAAAGGCCCACAGCCAGCTTCTTCCAAGAAGAAATAGTAGCCCCAGGCTGTGATCTGGGGAAAAAGAGAGTTCCTGTCTTGTTGACTATTTATTTACATTGGAAGTGGAGCACCTGTAACACAGAGGGGTGAAGGGAAAGAGCCACCCAAATGTCACAGATTCTCTCCAATCTTACCAAGATTGAGTAGATTTTCTTGATTTGTCTTTCTGACGATTGTAAAAGACTTTGAATGATTGTTTTCTGTATATGTAATTGTTTGCTCCTCAATTCTAGTAGTTTCTCTCCCCGCTTCACTTTTACAAATCACTGTCTCCTCGTTTGACACCTTTTGACTTGAAGTGGTTTCTCTGAACTTGGTGCCTGACACTCAATTAGCCCCATAAAATATGCTGCTTATACATCACAGACTTCTCATCAGAAACAAGAGGCCAATAAATAGTCAATTTAGCACTACATGTGGAATGGAAATATTCTTCAAAATGAAGGCAAATGAAGACATCTTTAGATGAAAGGAAAGTAAGGGAATATTTTTGCCAGCATATCTGCACTTGAGTGAATGATATGTTTCAGCCTGAAGAAAAATAACAGCTGATGGAAATTCAGATTTTTTTTGGTAATGAATGAAGATCTTTAGCAAATGTTGAGAACAGATCATTTCTTTAAAATGCATCAGGCTCTTTTAAGCAGAATTGATAGTGTTATGTTGAGAGGCTTATGATGGATGCAGATGTGATACATCTGACAACAGCATGACGTATGGAGTGGAGTTAACTGGGTCTACAAAATTGCAAGATTTTACATTTTACATGAAGTTCTATAATATTAACTATAAACAGACTATGAGGAGCTAACAATTCATAATGTAATTACTAGAGGAAACAGTAAAATAGTGATACAAATAAATGTAATAAAAGCTCATTGATAAATAAATAATAAATCTAAAAATATCCAAATAACCAAAGAAAAAAATAAGAAAAAGTATTTAAAAACAACACTAAAGAGAAGGGACAAACAGAACAGAAATAAAATAAACCTGTACTACATTATACTTATATTACACTAGTAGCCCGTCGCAGGAAGATTCCTGCAAGAATAGGGCTTCCTGAGCCAGAGCAAAGCAGAGAAGGGAGCAAAGCCTGTCTCGGCTCCTGTCTCTGCCGCCTTGGCTACCCTCCCCCCACTTCTCCCTCCCTTCTTCACCGTCTCTGCTGCCTCAGCTCCATTCCCTTCTCCACTGCTTGGCTCCCTTCTGCAGCACTTGGCTTCCTTCTATACTGTCTTTAGTCTTTGCTCTCCTGTGTATGCAAATTAGCCACCATCTTTGATGGGTTAATTTGCATACAGTCACTCTGATTGGCTGGTGGGCGTGGCTTGGTTGATGGGCGTGGCTTAGGTGTCTTGGAGTGGTGGTTAATTTGCATATTACTCTTTTATTAGAGTAGATTATATATTGATGGAATGAATACACAAGTAAGGAATAGAGATTATTAGAATGGATAAAAATGCAATATCTAACCATATATATTGTCTATAAGACTACACTTTCAATATAAAGACACATAGAGGTTGAAAACACATGGGTAGAAAAATAAATAACTTAGAAACTGTAAGTATCAGAAAGTTGGAATGGCTATATTAACTAAAATAGATTTCAAGACAAATTATACTGTATTATTGAAGCAAAAGAGGGATGTTTTATAACAATTAAATGATCAATTTGTCAGAAAGATAAAACAGTATATATCTGCCTAAGATGAAAATTTCACTTGGCAGAAATAAATGAAGAAACAGAAAATTAAAAAAAAAATCATGATAGAAAAATAGCTTCTTTTTGCAATTAATAGAAAAACTAAGCAAAAAGATTAGTAAAGATACAGAAGATTTAAACAACTGTGTCAACTACCATAAATCAAAACTTCTATCACTAACAATTTTACAATATCTAGTTCCTAAAGCAAATATGGCACTTCATCAAGATAGACAATATTGGTGAACCACAGAACAAATCTAAAAATATTTCAAGTATTAATATCAGAGTATATTTTCTAACCATAAAACTATTAAATTTGAATTTAATAATAGAATTTACAAACCCCCAAATATTTATAAATTAAAGTATACATTCTTAAATATCCCATGGATCAAATGAGAATTCATATAAGAAATTAAAATATTTAACTGAATGAGAATTAAAATACAGCAAAAATTTCAAAATGCAGGTAAAGAAATACTTAGCAGCAAATTTATAGCTTTAAATCTATACATGAAGAAAAGTATGTATGTTTGGTCATCTCATAAATGCTAGAGAAAAAAAGAGAGATGAAAACCAAAATGATGAAAAAAATAAAATAATAAAGATAAGAGCAGAAACAAACAAAAAAGAACATAATAATGAATGGCACAATTATATTACTATAAACCATCAAAGACATTATTTTAAAAGAAAGTGAATTGCAAAACATAATTCCTAATGCATGTCAATACGAAATTTATAACAACATGCTAGGAATGAAGACACAAAGATCACAAAATAAAGGAAGATATATGTATCAAAAACAACTAAGAAACAGATGATGATTTAAAATAATTTTATTGTCCTCCTGTCTTCTCATGGATCTTAAGCCTGTAGAGAGTGTCTGTGGTAGGAAGGGTGATGGGATTCTGCAAGCTATTAAAATGATGATTGTGAAAAATGAATTACTGCATATATACTTTTTTTAAAAATAACTTTTTATTTATTTGAGAGAGAGAAACATTGATGAGAGAGGGAAATACTGATTGGCTGCCTCCTGCACACCTCTTAGTGGGAATTGAGCCCACAACCCAGGCAAGTGTGCCAACTAATGGAACTCATGACCCCTGGGTGCTTGGGATGACACTCAAGCAACTGAGCTACAAACTCAGGGCTGGATATATTCTTTGTGAGAGGTAAGTGGGAAACTGGAGATGCCCTTCCAGAGAATTTGAGATTCTAGTGATAAGCCTAGATGAGAATCTGGGAAATGGTGATAGGATTCATTCTGGGGCCATGATTAAATACAAAGGCGCCTGAATTGCCTTCCAATGTCCAACCCAGCTTACCTGAAACCAGGTATTTAAGAAACAAATTCTGGTGCTAGCCATTTTGGCTCAGTGGATAGAGTGTCGTCCTGCGGACTGAAGGGCCCCAGGTTCAATTCCAGGCAAGGGTACATGCCCAGGCTGCAGGCTTGATCTCCAGTAGGGGTTGTGTGGGAGGCAGCCAAGTCAATGATTCTCTCTCATCATTGGTGTTTCTATCTCTCTCTTCCTCTCTGAAATCAATAAAAATATATGAAAAAAAGGAAGAAAGAAATAAATTCTGAAGTGTTCTTTTAGACAGGGTATGTTTTAATGGGCACAGACCAGCAGGATATAAACATCGAAACAGATACATAGTCAAGAGAAGCACACTCATACATAGCAAGGGTCTGTTTGTTTGAATTTTTCCTTTATTATGACTTTCAGGAAACTGATCTTGTGAAATAATGTAATGTGGATGCTCCAAAGGAAGCCTCTCAAAGTATTCTGGTGACATTTATCTGAAAAGCAGAACAGAGTAAAGGAATACCTGTAGGGGGGTTGGAACTGTACCGTAAGACCACATTTCTTTAAAATCTCTGGTTTTATTCTAAGGGGATTTCCTGTCTACTCAACAATAATTTCTATCAGTATGTAAAGCGTAATGTTTTAATTTTCACTAGTTAAGTTGTTTAACCCTCTTCTCACCACATCTTCAAGTAGAGTGCAATTTCAGGATTGTGTGCCTTTTTATCCTGTGACATCAGATGGCTTCTGCAACTCTACCTCATGCTTTTAGGAGTTTATAGATTGCTTAAGAAACACCTGAAAACAATATACAGCTATTTTAGGAATAACAGAGAACATTGTGAATTTCAACATGATGGAACAATGGGCTGCCATGAGAATAAAGACCACGTGTTCCAATACTTCCTCATCCACAGTATTAGATACATATGAGTTCTCAAGTATGTACATTTCATTGGAGGATGAGTAACTGGTTTCTGCTCTTTTTTAACAGAGTTTTATACTAACAGTAGCCTTGTCCCAGTGGAGTCTAGAAACATTTAAACATTTTTTTTTGGTTTAACAAAATGTTTCAACAGCAGGTACATATTTGAAAATGAAGCCTCTATTTACATCACATAATATGGCATGTAACATATCTATTCTTGAAGAACAGATCGCTGCAACGAAGTTTTGCTGCACATTTTATTTTGCAATATAGTGACATGGATAGTTCTTAGAGTAAATTATTGTGAAAATACAGATATTTCCATAAAACTCCCCTGTAGTTTTTTCACATTTATAGTTATAATAAATCTCCGCAAACCCAGCTGCGATAACCTGACTGAGGCACAATGGGAGTTGCAGGAGAATGGCAGCGGCAGAGCTGCCTGCACTGTATTGCAACATGCCTACGCAGAGTATAGCTACACAGTGAAAGTAAACGTAAAAGTCATGAGCCAGGTGTACAGATTAAGATATTAATTCCTTCGATAGCTGAGGAGTCTGCCATAGCTTTAGTTATGTCAGCAATTCCTCGAATACCCTATAAACATTAGTCGGTATTCCTTTAAAATTCTTACCTGCCTGATACCTCAATGTAAAACTGCAGTGTCCAAGCAGGGAGTATTAAACGAACATCTTCCAATGAGGACATTTACTGTGTTGCTACTTAATTTAGAATGTGTGAAACATATATCTCCTACTTGAATAAAATCTATTCAGAAAACTCTCATTTCAGAATCAAGAATTCGTCCCCAGTTGGCTTGGCTTCAGGGAAATGGAAACAGTAAGTTAAATGTTATGTATACTCCAATTCTGTGTTTGTTTTGTAGATTGTATAGGAGGGGGAAACTTCATTTTCCTACTCAAGCCAAGCCTCACATATGGACTCTCTCTCCTCTGTATGCATGTTAAGAGTGGATATAATGGGAGAGTTGTGCTCATATCTTAGTTGTTACTGTAGTACCTGCGAACCTTATCAGACTTGTTTGACTTATGTTATCACTGCTGTAATCATTTTAGTAGATAATTAAGTTTTAAAATACCTAGAGCTTGAGAGCAAATAACTAGTTTCATGTGTTTTTCCCTAGTAGCTATTGCTAAAGTGTCAGGTATTAAATATCCCTGTCTGTCTTAATTTATAAGTTAAAAAATTTGGTTAGAAATAAAAGAGGGAGAAAAGGTCAAAATGAGAGAAAACACTTCACAGGTTGAGATAATGCCTGACATAGTGAGCTCAACAGACTGTGCAGGTACTCTTTGTGTTTTGTAATATTCACTTTGGGTAAATGCTTTTTCACTGTTAATAAATGCATTTCCTGCAAAAAAATAAAATGTAAGTCATCGATTACCATGGATTTACTAAAGCCCAAACATTTAATTTTCGTTCGTGCTTATCCAGTTGAAGGGAAGCTGGACTAATTACTTAACACACAATGGCAGGGCCTCTTACCCGGCGTACTAGGCTGTGTTTGCATTGCAGGGAAGGCTTGGGGTCTGTGCTCTGGAAAGCTGATTTCAAGCTCCTGACTTCAGCTGGTTCTCCTCCCCAAACCTCACTAGAACCCGGGGTTTTCTTTATCACAGGTTTATCCATCTCTGCTGGGATTTTCTTATTAGAAGCCTGACTGCTCCACCAGCCTGAGTTTAAATCTGCTGAGTTCTTTTCTGCGGCACGACCATTAGGAAATGTGGATGGGGATAGGGCAAGTGTCAGGTCAAGGTGGCAAGCATGTACGTGTTCTCCTGGATAAATCACCAAGGAGATCTGGGTGTTTGCGGTGCTTTAAGGAAACTCCGGTCAGTTTGCCTACCCAGAGACAATATCTCCTGCCTCCTTCCTCCTCCTAGTGCTGCTTTCTGTACTCCAGCCGGGTTCCCTGCCTTTACCCCAGCTGACAGAGTAAACCCAGTAGCCACATTAGCCCAACAAAAGTGAGCCCCAGGGCTCCTTGAGCCCTTGCTGACCCCGCATCTGCACTAACAACCAGCTCAAACTGAGCTAGTCATTCTCTTCTGGGAAACTGAAATTGAGACAGGAGCAATTCCCAAGTGTCTGTGTCCCTGCGATTTTAACGTATAAACTGGACATTGCAAAGCAGCAATATTAAAATAGACAACAGTGAGAGCGAAGCTCCAGAGTGAGAAAGGTGAGATGGGCAGAAAGAAGTCAAGAGCAGAGAAAGACAGGGATTATTTGCTCAGATCTCTAAGCTTGATTTTAGGCCCTGTATTAGTCAGGGTTCTCCAGAGAAATAGAACCAATAGGAGATTATATATTTATTTATAGATTTTATATATCTACCCCATTTCTTATATTTCCCTCTATGTCATCTCTCTTTTCTTTCTCAATTTATTCCATATCTATATCTAGGTCTATACCTATACCTATACTTATCTATATTTAATCTATCTCATATATGTCTATCTAACTTATCTCATATATATGATATATATGGAGAGAGAGAGAGAGAGAGAGAGAGAGAGAGAGAGAGAGAGAGAAATTAGTTCACATGATTGTGGCGTTTGAGAAGTCTTATGATCTGCGAGGTGAAGACCTAGGAAAGATGGTATGTAATTCCAGCCCAAGTCTGAAGGTCTGAGAACCAGGAGAGCTGATGAGCCGTCCAAGAGCAGGAGCAGATGAGATGAGAAGTTCCAGCTCAAGCCGGCAAACAGAAAGGTGTTGAATCCTCCCTTCTTCCGCTTTCTGTTCTGTTCAGGCCTTCAACAAAGTAGATGTTGCACACCCACATTGGGGAGGGCTATCCACTTTACTGCGTCCACTCATTCAAATGCTGATCTCAGCCAGAAACGTGTTACAGTGACACTTGCATGGTGTTTAATTTAGACATCCTGTGACCCAGTATGCTGACATGTAAAGCAAATCAGTCTTAACATGAGATCATACATACCCATGCCCTTGTGTTCAGTGAAACACACTCTCCTTATAATAATGTGATTGTTGGCTTCATCAAAATTAGTTATTCGTTACCAAGTAATGAAATACTTTACCTCACATATCATAACTTGTTACTTTGAGTTTGTACTGTCAGTAATTATGGAAATGTATTTTTCAAACAAATGATTTTTCTCATTAATCTATGCTGCTACCAGGTCATAATAGGTGAGTGTATCATAGGCACTATTAGAGCACAGTTTAAACCTCAGGCCTGCAAAAAAATGGGGAAGAGAGAGTATCTGTTTAGTTTATATGCTAGTATTTTTGCTATTTAAATAAAAATCAAATTAGAGTTTATGCCAAGATCTTTTCAAGCCAAATCTACTTATGTTTTGGGAATACTTTTATCCAGAGTATAAAGTAAAGAGACTTCTATTTGCACATACAAGACATGAAGAAAATTTAAATTGTCCATATCAGAGGACTTTGTTCTGTTGTTATTGTTATTATTTGAAGTGACTTATGAAGCAGACTCAAAGAGTTTGGATATGGGTGTGGCTGCAGTTTCCTAGGTTTCCTCTTATGCCTTCTATCCTACCAGTCTTTTCAATCCATAACTGTGAGACTATGAAACACCATCATTTATAATAAATGAGTTCTTCAGACCTAGACCCAATTGGGAATGGGAGGGATGTGAGGACAGTCCATGATCTGAAAGGCAGATAAATCAGGCCAGCTTCTACCTTTGCCACCTTAGTGATCAGATGTACGTGGGTAATAAGCCTTTACAACTTGACTAGGCTCTATATAAAAGTCTCTCTGCTGTGAAAATCACATTAAATTGCCATAAAAGCACTTTATAAGAAGTAAAAATCACTGAACAAATCTAAGTTATGGGCCCCAGGAAATGTAACAGAGACCAAGATAAGTAAATGCTTATTTACTCTCACAACAACAGCAGAAGACTGTCTGAGATACTTCTTTAAAAAGACAAATGCCGAGAAGCAGGGGGAACACTGCGAGAGTCCACTTAATAACAAACCACGATTAATCACTTTAATAAATGGGTTGTTGTTGATGATGCTGCTGATCATCAAATCAATTCCAGTAATTCCATCCATGCAATAAAGATATTACATCCAAATTTTCTGTGCCAGTACTTGGCTTAGATTCCGATATGGAAATTTCTGGCTGTGTTTTTTTTTCCCCCCCAATAAATTATGTCTTGTGACAGTGAAAGAAAAAAGATATCCTTAATTATTACAGTGGTTTTCTAATGCTTCTCTTCTGCAGAATTTTGCTCAGGAGAAATTTTACTCGGAAGTCCGACATGTGAAAGTACAGTGGTTAAGCCCGTGTTGGAGGTCTCCCCACAAACACTACAGCTTCTGTTTGCCTGTGTTGTCCCCAAGCAGCAGGAGCAGCCAGGTGATGCTCTTAAGAGCACAAGTGGAAAACCATTAGTTTATTGAAAACAAAGCACTTTGAAGTAATTTGAAAAAAAAAACTTTAATCATGATTCAGTTTCATAACATTGCCAAATGTTGTGTTTGGCACAATGAGATCTTGGACATGTCTGTTAATTAATTAGCTCTGTTGGTCCATATAAATAAGCAATACAAATTATATTTCCTTTTCTCTCCTTGAGTTAGCATTATCCTCTAAAAATTCTGACCTCAGTGATATCAAACACTTTTCAGTGGCATAGGCTATTTTTTATAATGCACTTAGAAATTGACTAAATATTGTGTTCATTATTTTATTTAAAAAACACCCTTCATTTACAATACATTTTCATTTATTTTGATAACTTGCCAGATGAAAGTGGTATACATCTTATAAAAATGTCTTCTCCAAACTTTATACACACAAATAATTCTTCATTTGAAATATACCCTGGATGGTATTATAGAACAAAAATTTACATTTGAGCATATGTTTCAGAAACATTTTGACACTGTAGCTATTTAAAACTGGGAGATTCTTCTAGCACTCTGATTCAATCCAACAAAATTGAAATGGCGAGACTAGGGGATAGACTCCTGTTGCCACAGACTTTCATGTTCAAAAGAGAAAAAACAAAGTGAGAACTTTAAGTGAATTATGACCACTTCATCTGAGAAATAAAAAGATGCTCATAAAACTCTTCCTTCACAGCTGACTACGAATAGAACTCCAGCTAGGCAGAATGAGGGAGGCACTCTCTCTCCTCAGGCGATAGGCCTTCCTTCTGAATCCAGTCACTTCAATTCCCAGGAATTCAGCAAGTCAAGAAAGAGGAGGGGAAATCAGCAGGTGTTATCATGGAAGTCTCCTTATATTTCTGTACCCATCTTGGCTTATTGGAACCCCTTAATTGATGAATGAGGACTTTATCAAGCCTGGCAGAGCTTGTTATGTCTCTGATTTTCCTTGAAATGTAACTGTCATGCAGCTCAAAACTCAATAGCCAGGTTGGAGCCCAACCAGAGACATGGCTCTGACTTAAGATGCTCGGAAGGGAATGAATGATTAATGCCATTTATAGACAGAAGAGCGCTTCTTCTGTCTCATGTGCTTTTTGTATGTAATCTCCAGTGGTTCAAGTTCAGATGGATCTAATGAAAAAGGACTAGATGTTTTCCACCTTCTCTTCAGAGCATGCTGTATGATTTATCCACTGACAAAATGTGCTAATGAAATGTCACCTTGGACAGCTTGCTAAAGGATTGATGGGCTGAAAGTTTTGCACTTTATTTAACTTTTGCAGGAAAAATGAATAAGTCCTCCAAACTCTGTATGATATAGGGATCCATTATGGTTTCCTAACTCAGGAAGCAGCTATACTACCAGCAGAACAGCATATAGAGAAAGATGCTGATGGGGCAATGTTTAAAAATAAAAAAATTGAGGATGTGTGGCTTTCTTATATCCCCATGCTAAATTATTGTCAAGTTATGTGATTTTATGAAGGCATTTTCTTCCATAAGCTTTATGTAGCTGTTTTCAATCTATTAGCCTACCAATGAGAAATAAAAGCAACTGTTTTGTGTAGCCAATTCAGCTATGTCTTTATTTTTTCTCTCCCTTCATTATTAGAATCCCAATTATAAAGCCTATCCTGAGAATGGTTTTCAGTCTTTTAATTTTTTTCGCTCATAAAAGCTTCATAATCTGTGCACATCGGCAACTGAAAATCATGAGAGAGAATTGAAAATGGAGGACAAAGAATCAGGATGCGGAAGGAAATAAAACTGTACAATAGAGGGTTTATTGATAGTGGTGAAGGGTCAAAATACAAAGTGGACTAGCACTGATAAAAATTTAAAAATAAAGTAAAAATACGCAAAAAATATTGGGATTCATATAGCAGTGTTACAACGTGTGCATTTACAATGACCAAGATAAATATAAATAACCCCACAGTGTGTCAATATACATACACATGTGTGTGCGCACACACACACACACACACAAAACATGGAAGCTTAAAGTGCACAGAAAGTGTCTAAAAATTAATGTTTTATTTCTTACAGAATGGTGCATTGGAAAGAAAAGAAGTGCACGTCCTCACTCCTCAGTCCAAGGAGAAAATCTGATAGACTCTACCAGGACAGGAAAGTTATCTGTGATCTAGTTTTTAATCCCCATAGCTGTTAAAATGAGAATGATAATATTATTAGGGTAACGCTAGATGCCATAACAATCAAGTCCTCTAATTTCAGAGGCTTAGTGGAATAGAAATTGATTTCTCACACAATATCAAGTTCAGAGATCAAGGTATTTTGATCTTTTCCATCTTTGGGCTTTGCTTTCTGTAATACATAGCTTCCAAGTTTTTTTTTTACTTAAACAACATCAAGAAAGGCCTAAGGAAAAGGGATGTGAAACTCAGCATGGGAGGTTTCTGTGAGCCAGACCTAGATGAGGTCCACAGTCCTTTTGCTCAATGCGAGGCTATCCTATCTGCAAGGGAGGGTGGGCAATGTGGGCTAGGTAAGCATAGGGGTAAGGGGGAAAGGGAAGCAAGATGGGTAATCTGGTAGCTGTTCCTTTCATTTTTGTTTGAAACATCAAATAATATAATGGATAGAATAAGCCTAATATTGCATACATTTCTTTCTTACTTCACCCACTTCCCTAATTTTAAATGCTTCCTAAGTATGAGAATTTGTCATTACTGTTATTATTTGGTTCTAATTAGATCGCTGTTTTATAAACTGTGGGGGGAGAAGCACAGCAAAAAGTCAATTTCATTAATAAAATTAATAACAAACAGATTATGACCTTTAGATTTAAAAAAAACATTTTGAAAAGAGAAGAGCTATAGTTCCAAACTCACTGACCTTCACCATCATATTGGAACTAAAACATACATTTCTCTTCTACTTGTTAATATGCCATTTTTAATTTTCTCTTAACACATGTTCTGTGGATGGTGTCTCAGCAGGATTTCTTAATTTGTTTTATTATGTACATACTTGGATGGCAACCGTGACATAAGAGCCGCTCAGAGCTGTATTAAATATTTACACTTGTTTCATTTTTAAATCCAAAAAGATAATCTGTTTTAAATGCATTCATGTCACATTGTAGTTGCCAAGTTTTGTGAAGCATATTAAACTAAAATTTCAAAAAGTTACCGAATTGGTAATTAGAAATTCAAAGACCAGGATAAATTTCTGTTTAATAGTTTTCTTTCATGTGCTGGATATTTTTACCTTCTGAAAACCATGTCTTCATGATTTTAAAAAAATTGAGTCTGTCACTGTGGTTTATGTGCCATCACCCCTGTCACCTTTCCTTATAATAGGATTGTGGTTAGTACACAAATATTGACTTCATTGCTGATGTTTATGTAGGTAAGTTTTAGTGCTTTTATACATTTTTCAAATTAAGATTGCTATCTGTGATTAAATATGAATGCAAGTGGAGATTATTGAAAAGAGGACAGAATTTGGAGTTGTTGGCAAGGCTTAAGTTTGAATCTTGTACCACCATACTGAGTTGTGTGCATTTGCGTGTTTCTTAGATTCAGAGTCTCAGTTAATTCATCTGGAGACTAGAGACAATAATGAACTCTGCAAGATATAAGATGGTCGTATAATTTATAGGAGATAACACGTTTTAGTGGGCTTGGAATGTTTCCTGGCACAGAGTTGACTCTCAATATGTAGGTATTTTTGGAATGTACCAAAATTAAATTCCATATAAGAAATCTGTGAAAGTAGTTTGTATAATGATTTTGACAGTAATTTGTGCATATTACAGGACTGAGTAAATGGATAGGTATATCAGTTGTGTATGAAATCTAAAAAAACAAACAAACTCATAGAAACAGAGTAGAATGGTAGCTAACCAGGGATCAGGGTTTGGAGAATTGGAGAGATACTGGTCAAAGGTAGAAACTTGAAGTTAGCAGATGAATAAATTCTGGCAGTCTAATGCACTCCATTGTAATTACAGTTCCTCATAATGTACTATTTACTTCAAAGCTGTTAGGAGGCTGGATCTTAAATGTTCTCCCCACAGAAAGAAGTTACAATTATGTTATAGGATGGAGGTGCTAGACAGCACTATAGTGGTAATCAGATTCCAGTATACAAATATATCAAATCAACAGGCTATACTCCTTAAACTTATACAATGTTATATGTGAATTATATCTCAATTTTTAAAAAGTAACTGAACAGAAGAGAATATTTTATATCCACTGTGCTATTTTAAAATAAAAAATGGCATCCACTTCCCCCCAAAATTAATAGAATCAATTTCAAAGAAATATAGTTTCTAGATGCAACATCCTGATATTGAGCATTTCTCTGCCATTTTCCTAAGATTATTGTTTTTACCATCAGACTTTGGTTATTGATTTATGAGCCACTTATAGATGAAATTATATGACTGAGATATATTTCTTACTACTAATAAAATATTTCTTGTTGAACACTTAATATGTTCTAGAACAACTGGGTCCAATGCTTTAACTAATTATCTCATTTAAATGTATAATTACTTATGAGGAAGGTAATTATCCACTTAAGATAAATAGTTACTATATAATCAGGGATTCTAAAAAGCTGAGAGAGCCAGTCAGTGTTGCTCAGTGGTTGAACATCGACCTAGGAACAAGGAGGTCACGATTCAATTACCAGTCAGGGCCCCTGTCCAGGTTGTGGGCTCGATCCCTGGTTAAGGCATGCAGGAGGCAGCCAATTGATAATTCTTCCTCATCATTCTTGTTTCTCTCTACCCCTCTCTCTTCCTCCCTGAAATCAATAAAAATGTATATATTTTTTAAAAGCTTGAGAGAGTCAGAGTGGGTCATAAAAGTGGTATTGACTCGAAAATAATAAACACCTATCAGGTGAAAGGGGCTTCAGAGAGTTTCCATCTAGATTTTCCATTCATACTATGTGGGTAGGAAAAGAAGCATACATGCTGATAAGATGCTAAGTGTAGAATAAAAACAAGATTGGCTATAAACCCTTCTGGACACTGATCACTGAATTTGTCAAATAGACCTTGGTATGAAATACTAAAAGAATTCTTCTCATAGGTTTGTGTGTGGCAGGTTGCTGGGAAGGGGGTTGTAGAAATGGTTGGAATTTTCCTTAATTATCCAAATAAAACTCCTTGGTTTTGGCTGTGGAGTTTGGTAAAGGAAACTAATAATCTATTCACCTATTATTTAGGTCAGGTTTCCTGGGAAACTAACTTTGAGATGGCAGTTTATGAGAAATTTACTGGCGAGCGAGCACAATGACAAAACCCATGAGCGAGCGAGAACTAAAATTCAGCCAAGAGGATAGGGGGAAACTGAAGAGGCTAAAGGGAGTCAAACACATGGTGATGGAAGAAGACTAGACTGAGGGTGGCGAGCACACAATGCAATATACATTTGACATATTATAAAACTGTA
>PVJC01016861.1:0-23320 GCA_004026665.1 Murina feae | reverse complement strand
TCACTGGCTGATGACACATCCCATCGAGGGAACCTTTAGGGTGGGTCCAATTTTAGCCAGATCAGGAGACTTTAGAGAAAGCCTCTCCTTGCATTTATTGTTTTTCAAGCATTTGCAGCTCAAGGTCATCAATATAACAACACAGCATATGTTGGGGTGGCATGTTCTCTGACCTTCAGAATAAAACCAACAAAAGCTTGTTTCCTTTCTTAGATGATTTGCCACGTTAGTGTTATTCCCTGGAGACAGTATTCTGACCAAACCTTCCTGGGAGTGGTAATAACATACACTGTGATTGTAGAAAGGTGTAGGCCATATCACTAAATAAATCAGGGTCAGTTTTCTCATGTTGTGGAAAGGGAGATAAAGTTATGATAGTTTATCTCCCTTTCCACAGGTTTCCTGCAGATTTGTGTCTCTGCTGTAGCCTTGATTGGACACGGCGGCCCGCGGAGCAGCCGCCACCTCTGACTGAGCATGCACAGCGCTAAGTGCCTGACCCCAATCCACGCTTCTTATCACTTATTCCCCAGCTTTTCTGGGGAAGCCAGTACTTGCTTCCTGAGGTTCTCTTGACCCTCACTCCATCCACCCTGCACTGTGCTGTGCCAGATTACCTTCAAAGCCTGGCTTTACAGTATAGCTTCCTTTCCCATGTCACAAAATGGCTCACTATATTGAAATACGGTAAATGTGACTGTTACTTCATGTGACATCAGTATTTACATTTATTAAACATTTTTTTTCCATTTTAGTTTGCCTACCATCTGGGTCAGGCATTCCACCCACTCAGCTCTCCAAGTACAGAAACCTTGGGCATGTGAACATCAGCATCGTCCAGGAGCCTCTTGCCTTTATCCTGCAGAAGAAGGAGATGGTCTTCTGTCTGGATGAAAGGGAGCCAGGGCCAGAGCTCACAGCTCCAACTCTGACACCACAACTCTGAGCCGAGGAGTCAAGCCTTGAGCCCATCGCTGCGGCCTTCCCTGAGGAGGGGCAAGAGCAGGTTGAACCAGGCGAGCCACTGCAGGCAGATGTGCCCAGTAAGAGCATTTAATGGGTTCCCTGCTTCCGGAAGCAGGCGCAGCACCCGGGCCTGGAGGCTTATTGCAGTGCCTGGTGGGACAGCCCCAGGGGAGAGGCACATGCCAGAAAAAATGAGGGGGAACTTCTTGGTCACTCCTCTTATAGCTTAAGAAATGAAATAAAATAATAAAGCTGATTATCACTACTGAGAAGCAGACAGCATTCAGTGGGCCGAAAGGTGTGTGGGAACTATGATTCCCAGCATCTCTGGCAGCAGGAGGGCTGGGCTACAGAGGCCAGAGAGAAAGTGTAAGGGCGGGCTGCTCTGCTGGAGTACACCATGGGCCGTCTAGGGTCTGGGCTGCTGCTGGGGTCGCTGTGGGTGTGTTGCCTCGTGGGACCAGCCACATCAGCACTCCTACTGGCACTACCTGTGGCATCTGGTGCCGGGAGCACCCAAGCCGCCATATGCACTGTGGGCCATTGCAGCCCAGCGGAGCCACTGTCTCTGACTGGGCATGCATAGCGCTCAGCCCTGGGCGGTGGCCGATTGGACATGGTGGTTCTGCAGAACCGCTGTTGCCTCTGACCAGAAACTTAGCACTGGACAGTGGCTAATTGGACATGGCGGCCCACAGACATGGTGGCCTGCTGCCCGCCCCGCCCCCACCACCTTCCTCCTCCCGCCCCGCACCTACCGCCGCCTACTCTGTGGCTGCCAGCTGCCATCTTGGCTGGGTTAATTTGCATACAGTCGCTCTGATTGGCTGGTGGGCATGGCTTGGCTGGTGGGCATGGCTTAGGCATCCTGGAGAGATGGTTAATTTCCATATTACTCTTTTATTAGAGTAGCTATATATCTGCTCAAATAAAAGAGTAATATGCAAATTGACCCTCACTCCATTATACCTAAGCCATGCCCACCAGCCAATCAGAGTTACTATATGCAAATTAACCCAGCCAAGATGGCGGCTGGCAGCCACAGAGCTGGAACAAGCAAGAGGCTTTCCCCAGGCATGCAGGAAGCTAAGGTTCCTGTCTGCCTAGGCTGGCTATGTCCTCCACTCAAGGCAACAAAGTTTCAATTATAGAAGATAAATAAACCCCAGAGACCTGCTTCCAGCCTTGGGCTTAAGGAAGTGCTGGGAGCTTGGGTTGTCAGGGGCAACCCAACCTGGGCTCCGGTTAAAGCAATAAAGTTTCAACTTTAGAAGTTAAATAAATTCCAGCCAGCCTCACTGAAAACAGCCATCTGCAACTCACCCAGACTGGCCAGGTACCCTAACAGGGACCCCCTCCCTGAAGGGGATGTGGCCAGCCTAAAAACAGCCATCAGACCCTTACCCAGTCTGGCCAGGCACCCAAGCAGGGATCCCCTCCCTGAAGAGGATGTGGCCAGCCTGAAAATGGCCCTCAGCTCCTCACCCAGGTTGGCCAGACACCACAGGGGGGGACACCCACCTTGAAGGGACTGTGGTCAGCCTGCAAACAGCCATCAGCCACTCACCCAGGCTTGCCAGGCACCCAAGCAGGACCCCCACCTTGATCTGGGACACCCTTCAGGACAAACCAGCCTCTACCCTATATAATAAAAGGGTAATATGCAAATTGACCCTAACAGCAGAACAACTGGGAATGACTGGTCACTATGACACACACTGACCACCAGGGGGCAGATGCTCAATGCAGGAGTTGCCCCCTGGTGGTCAGTATGCTCCCACAGGGGGATCTCTGCTCAGCCACAAGCCAGGCTGCCGGCTGCCAGCACAGCAGCCTCTCCCACCTCCTCAGCAGTGCTAAGGATGTTCAAATGCAGCTTAGGCCTGCTTCCCGCTGGCAAGTGGACATCCACTGAGGGCCTCCAGCCTGCCAGAGGGATATCTGGCTGCCAGCTTAGGCCTAATCCCCCGGGGAGCAGGCCTAAGCCAGCAGGTGGACATTCCCCGAGGGGTCCCAGATTGCTAGAGGGCACAGGCTGGGCTTAGGAAATCCCCCCCCCACCCCGAGTGCACAAATTTTTTGCACCGGGCCTCTAGTGTGTGTGTGTGTATATATATATATATATATATATATATATATATATATATATTCTCCAAATATTTGCATATATGCATATACTTACAATTGGTCCCTTTTCCCCACAAATGAAGGTATAGTATACACAATATGCGTAAATTAATGAACTAAATAAACTGAAAGACTAAATAGATCCAGAGGCATAGAAGGATGTAACAAACTGACAAATGTCAGAGGAGAGGGGGAAGGGGGGATATTAAGAGATTAACCAAATAACATATGCATATAGGCATTACACATGGATACAGACAATAGTGTGGTTAAGATCTGGGGTGGGGCGAGAATTGGGGAGAGAGCAATGGAAGAATAAAAGGAGGACATCTGTAATACTCTCAACAATAAAGATTAAAAAAAGAGAAAGTATAGCATACATATTATTTTATATTTTCTTTGTCTCACTTAAAAATATTTTTGGAAATTATATCTCATCACATATTTATCACTTTCTATCTTTTGCTATAATAAAAAATCTTGCAACAGACATTTCTGCATATATTATGTTTTTAACATTAATACCAAGAAATAGGAATACAAGGTCAAGAAAAATTACATGGAATTTCTAAAGAGATTGTCAAAGTTGCATCACCTTGCACTCCAACCAGCAATGTATGAGAGTGCCTATTTCTCCACACTTGTATTAGCTACTTATTCATCATGACCAGGTTCTTGCACCTTCTTCAATCTGGGACCCCTCAGGTGATGTCCAACTTCCAGTTTAGGCACAATCCCACACAAGATCAGGCCTAAACTGGCAGTCGGACATCCCTCTCACAATCCGGGCCTGCCTGCCTACCTGATCACCCATAACTGCTGTGCCCTACCATGACCTTGCGGAGGAGGCAGGTCATGGCAAGGGAGGGCAGTTATGGGTGATCAGGCTGGCAGGGGAGCATTTAGACATCAATCAGGCCAGCAGGGGAGCAGTTAGGGGACAATCAGGCTTGCAGGCAGAGGAGGTTAGAGGCAATCAGGCAGGCAGGCAAGTGGTTAGGAGCCAGCAGTCCCATGGGATTGGGCCTAAACCTGCAGTTAGATATCACCTGAGGGGTCCCAGATTGGAGAGGGTACAGGCCAGGCTGAGGGACACCCCTCCCCAAGCACAAATTTTATGCACTGGGCTTCTAGTATTTTTTATAATGCTACAAGTTTCTCTGGTTAAGTCTTTTCACATTCTCCAGTTTTCCACGTGTTCAAACCTGTCAGATATGCCAGAAATTCTCTTTTTTTCTGATGATCTGCCTTCTAGAGTCCTCTATTTTCCTACTCAAATCAGACTTATTTCTCTGCTGCAAAACTACCATCCTGGGCCTTCCCTTCCCTGTTACCCTAGAGACTGCCTTTGGCTCTACACTATTGGATCTCTGTCTCCTGGATTTCATGTCTTCTTCATTCTTGGTTTTATCTCCCATTTTGCTGAAGTACAGCCTGTAGTAGCTTCATGAAAAACGCTTGTGTTATCCTCATACTGGAAGCTTAGTTTGGCTTGGTGAAAAATGGAAAGCCAACATGTTTCATCAAAACTTTGAAGATAGGTATCTCTTATCTTCCAGGCTCTAAGAAATCTAGGCTATTCTTTCCTATGTGACCTGTTTTACTCTTTGCAAGCTTTAAGGATCTTGTTTTAATGTTTAAATTTCCATAATGGGAGTATCTTTTTTTCAATTATTGTGTTGAGAATTGAGTAGGCTTGAAAGTCATGTTTTCTAGTGCTAGAGAGATGTTATTGTATTATTTCTTTGTTACTCATCATCTCCTTTTTTTTTTTTTATGGGACTCTTACTAATTAGATTTTGGATCTCCTGGTGTGATAAAATAAATGTGGACTCAATCACCAAAAGCTAACCTAGATGAATTACATTATTAAATTTGAATCTATTCCTTTAAGGAGAGGCACACAGACACAGAGTTCTATAGTAGTAACATGGAGTTTAAGAAGTGGTTAAAACAAAAACTGTTAATATGTATGTATTAAATGTAAGCATATCTTATGCATAGTAGTTTAATTGGCCATGAAGGCAGACTGGTCTATATTAGAATTTGGCTCTACTCTTTACTACCTACTTAAATTTTCTGAACCAGTTTCTACATCTGCAAAATGGTGTAATATCTATATAAAAGTCTAAGCAACCTTTACAGAGGAAAGACCAAAACAACTGGTCGCTATGATGCACACTGACCACCAGGGGGGCAAATGCTCAATGCAGGAGTTGTCCCCTGGTGGTCAGTGTGCTTCCACAGGGGGAGCACTGCTCAGTCAGAACCAGGCTCATGGCTGGTGAGCACAGTGATGGTGGTGGGAGCCTCTCCTGCCTTCAAGGCAGCACTAAGGAGCAGCGAGCCAAGTGGCAAGGAGCATGAGCAGGTGGGCAGTAAGGAGCGAGTGGTACTGTACTGTGAAAGGATACAGGCTGGACAAAGGGACGCCCCCCCCCACCACCACCAGTGCATGAATTTCATGCACTGGGCCTCTGGTTTAAATGATAAAATGCACTTGAAGAATTTTGCACAATGCTTGGCTTACAGAAAGTACTTAGTGAACATTATGCTGTTACTAATGTGATGGGTTATTAAGGGGAAGTTGACAATGTTCAAAAGACTTTGCTGCTGGAATTTGATTTCATAGAGAATTGCCAGGTTCTTTTTATAAACATCTTGATGTTACTTTGTAATACATGAAATATTCTGGTACCATGATCTCATAATTCCATTTGTTTGATTTTAGAATAGGAGACATCATAGTCTTATATCCCAGAAAGCCCTTTTGTAGCCATGTTGATGATTTAGCAGAAGTTCTTGATCAAATTATGTGCTTGAGTACCCTAGTTAGATGTTCATTAAATTGTGAAGAAACATGGACAACAAAAGGAAGCAAAAAAGATGGACCCCAGCAGAAAGAGGTAGTGATATTAGAGGAGGAAAACAGATATAGGGGGAACCAAGACCAAAGGCAGAAAATGAGAAGGAGAAACCTGAAAGGACCATTGGGTTGAGATGCTGCTTTAGTGAAATGGTTCTATTTGTGTGATAAGTGGCCTTCTCTGGGATATTCCTAGAAGCAGCCTCATGGAAGCAGGAAGCAGTCTTATTAGAGATAAAAGTAAAAAGGTTGTTGGAGATAGAGGCACAAACCAATCAAAAGAGTTTTGACCACTGAGGTCATTCCATAAGCAGCTAAAACCAAGCTGAGATTACATAAGCTACTCTGGCTGCTTCTTCCATTATGCATGGAGCCATGGGTTTTTTTGGGGGGGAAATGCTGAAGACCGATCATTGTCACTAAAAGAGAAATGTGCCAGAAGGCTGGTCAACCTTAATTGCTCTGAATGGTTGGAGCTATTCATTCATCCTTTAGTTGAGACATTGGTATCCTTTAACTACCTGTTAATCATATGTAAATTTTTGCTGCTTGTCTATTGTTGGAATTTCCTGCCTAAAAGATATGGGTGTTTTCCCATAGCCTTAATAAAAACTTTGAGCAAGGCCAGAGTGGCAGCAGTATTTCCCACTAGAGGTAGACTCTCCACCTGGCCCCCAATTTCCAAGTTAATTCCTTCTAGTCTCTCTCTTCATTTTGTGTGCGGCCTTCTCCAGAACCTGAACCCTGAATGGGAACCCTGAACCACACGGGACATGAAAGGGGCTACCACAGGGAAAGTATCTTATTGATAGCAAAAAATGTTGGTTTTTATGCCTATAGTCCATTTACTGCCTTGATTCTGCTGTCTAGCTATCTGTCTGCCCTGGTTTACCACATTCTGTCTGAAACCATGATTATTAGAAAAAAGAGATACAATCATAGAATTACTTCTGGCAACTGATTATTTAAAGGGATGTGATGCTGTCATTAACTCACCTGAGCACCCCTGAGGCTTCTGTTATTGACTGAATGTTTGTGTCCCCCAAAATGTATATACTAAAATCCTAACTCTTATAGCAATGATATTAGAAGGTGGGGCCTTTGGGAGGTAATTAGGTCATGAGGGCGAACCCTAACCCTAACTCTAATAAGAAGAAATACAAGAAAGATTTTTCTCTTTGCCATGTGAGAATACCAGTGAAGATGAATACCTGTCAACTGGAAAGGCAACTTCACTAGGAGCCTAAATATTCTGGTACCATGATCTCATAATTCCAGCCTCCAGAACTGAGAGAAGTAGTTGTTTGTTGATTAAGTCTAGATAAACATTATAATAGCCTGAATTAATTGAAACAGCCCCTAAAGTACATAGTTTCTAGTAGGGTTTAGTGGCAAAAGAGATGAACTGGACATTGATAGAGGTATTTCCTAGTTGTGGTGTTTCTAACTGTCCTTGGGCAGATCTCTCTCAAAGACTTCACTTCCCATGTCTGTAAAATTATTTTATTCATCTGGCTAGGTGGTTCTTAAGCCTTTTGGATCAAGGACCCTTTGAGAATCTGATAAAAGGCACAGATAATCTCCTCAGAATCATGCCTATTGCAGTGTTATAGATTAGCAAGAAGTGGCCACACACATGCAGACATTCTCTACAAAGCTCAATTGGCTTTCTATGTTATTTACCCCAAAATACAAAATTTGGGGGAAGTGATGTGTCACACAGAGTAGGAGCAGCTGCATTTGACCCTAGATCCAGAGTCTCTGACCTAGATGATTTTTATGATGTTTTTGACCTCTAAAATGTTATTGTTCCAAGTAAGACATTTTACTCATCACAAATATTCCTTCAGATGACAGTGGGAAGATTTGGGAGTGGAATGAACAACTTTCATCTGTTAGCTTTCAGACCAGCAATATAACATTTTCTTTTTTATCTATTTCTTTTCCTATTTTAATGGTAACATCACCAGAGTTTTCAACTATCATGAAAAGTTCAGAACAACTTTATCACTCACTCTTGTTCACATTAGAGATTATAATGTCCCAGAATAACACTTGTAACATCAAAGGTGAAAGATTTTGGAAAGTCATTCTGTGCTGACTTCAGATGAGAGTGAAATTAATGTCTGCATTGTGGTTTATGTCCCAACTTAATTTAACCTAAGACTCTATCTTAAGAGAAGTGAGATATCATACTCTTTATGTTTTATCTGAAAGATCATCTCGGCAAACTCCTATTTAACCAGAAATTGGTTCATGTTCATGGTCACCATCATTATCAGTTCATTGGATACTGTTCAACTAAACATCCAGTGGAACCCTTACTGACTTGTTTAGCCACTCATTTCAAATCTATGAGAATAAATAACATTTACTGAGAATTTACTATCTGTTTGGCTCTCTGCAGAGCACTTTGCAGATACCATCTCCTTTCAGGGATTTGGAAGTCTTATCGAGCTTTCCCATGGTTTTGGACCAACAGATCATAATTATTTGTGAGGAGGAAATGCTTTTCATTTTCTTGAAACTATGGGGTTGCTCCTTCTGCCACTGCAGCTACTCCTGTGGTTAGTAAGAAAATGGAGCTAAGGACAAGGGTCAGGGGCAAGCTGTGTGGGAGGGAGGCAGGAGCCCTGGGTTTCTGAGTGCTGCCAGGAGGCAATCACTCTAACCTCCAACTGAGGATCCTGGCAAACCTTAGAAGTAGGGAAAAATGAGGAAAATAAAATTTGTGAGTGCCTACTAAGTAGCATGCTTAGTCATATCAGCTTTACTACATTTCATCCTTACTTTGCAATGTGAGATGAGTTGTACCACCTCCGCAGAGAGGCCTGAGGCTCAGAAGGTCACATGGCTAATGCATGTGGAACTGGGGTTCTAACTAGGCCTGTTATCCTTCAAAGCTAAACCTCTTTCCACTGCCTCATGATGAAGAAGAGATGAGCAGGAGAGAAAGGCCCAGCAGAGCCTTTTTGCAAAAGCAACTTGGACCCCAGTTGTTGAGATTGATGAACAGAACCTGATTCATTGCTCAGAAACCTGACACAGATGCTGGGCTGACAGGAAGGTGGGTAACGCCTGACAGAAAGTGCTAGATGTCGAACAGCAAACACGCAGATAAATAAATAGTACACATACTCTTGACTAACCAAAATGCTCCTGTTTCAATGAATCATTCTAGCCTGTGAGCCACATTCTCTCCCAATATCTGCTATAAACCATTTTAAATAGATGATATTTTTAAACTGCATTTGTGTCTTTTCTTACTTAGCTTAAGGGTTTAGTCAATAAATCCAAGACATAATCAAACCTAAATAAGCTAGTTTCTGAAAATTCTTTTGTTCAATGCAAAGGAAGTCTTGCCTGGGAGGGAGACTCTTGCTACTGGTATTTAGGGTCTTTAAATCAGAGTGAGAAATCACTTTAATTAAGGAAAATCCCTATGTCTTCCCCAACAGCTGGTTTGTTTGCAAGTAAGAAAGCCTAAGAATGAATCAGAGGGAAAGGGTTTGCACAATTTCTAAAATAACTTGATATATTTAGAAGTGTGACTGTGTGTATATTCTTGTGTAAATGTAGGAAACCAGAGAGCTTATGTGAGTCTCAACTATGTTGTAATTTTCAGAATCTTCTATCATCATATAAAATACATGGCATAGTTGTATATTTCAACATATAATGTCATATTATGCCTGGCTGTGAGCTTCATGTTGCCATAGAGTGTATGAAAGTATAGATTTCATATTTTTAAATTCATGAAATATAGCTGTTGTAAATGCAGACATGGGAGGAAGGTTATTTTTATGTATATGATCATGTACAACTAAATACTAGTGAGAAATTGTACATTAGGGAAGTGCTACTTGTAGACAGGCGTCTACACCTGTTTTCCTCTCTATAGTCTGTGATGATATTTGATGGTTTGTCCATAGAGCAACAGGTGGTACCTAATGTTAAAAGCTGAAAAGCAGTTACTATAGAAACCAGATGCAAATTTAGATTTGTGCATTCACTCTTTGCTGCATATGGAAAAATATGTGTTATGATAGAAATGAAAAACTGAAATATGATTCACATCCGTATCTTTTGAGTCTTAAAATATCTGCCAAATACTGTCAAATGTTGAGTAACTTACAACTTCTCAGCCTTAGCTTCCTATAGTCTATGAAAATGCAATTATAGAATTAGTAAACATCTATAAGGTTCCTTATTCTTCTGAATTCCCTTTTCTAAGTATATGTATAAAACAATATCAAATCTATTTTATCATATGTAAAGTTCTATAAGTACAGATTAAAATAGTATTTAAAATATTAATTGCTTATTACATACAATTTATAAAATATACAAAAGTGAGAAATTTAAAGTCATTCATAGAACAAAGATTCAATAAAAACAGCTACTGATGTCTTTGTCTTTCCCTCACTCTTCTTTTTATATAATTATTTAATGCACTTGAAATCAGATTGGATGTACATATATTATAAATTCATGCTATGTATGCTGGGTTTTTCTTTTATTTAACATAAGATCATAAACCAATACATTAAAATATGTAATGGACATCATGTTAATGACAGCATAAATATATGACTACATGAATTGGCCTTAAGGTATTTAATCTTTATTGTGTGTGGGGTTTTTTTGGACAAATCAGATGCTTGAATTTTTTGAATTATAAATAACACATGATAGTATCTGCATGCCAACATCTTTCATATTTTCTATATATGCCTATAAGTAGAATAGCTTCTTAAAAAGTACAAATTCTAGATTACTGTACAATACTTTTGAGACATCGCAGTCATATATGTATAGATTAGATATAGAGATTGAGATAGAGATAGAGATTTTCTTAGTTACAAGTGACAGAAAACTAATTAAAACAAACAACTATTGAACACAGTCCAGGCACAGTTTAAATACTTTATATTACAAATTCATTGATCACTTACAGAATTCAATAAGAAAAGTTCTGGTATGATTCCTATTTTACAGTTCTCTCTCTCCCTCCCTCCCCCCTCCTTCTCTCCCTCTGTCCCTCTCTCCTCCCCCCCTCTCTTTCTCTGCTCTCCTCAGTGTCTTCATTTCCAGACAGGTGCTCTATCTCACTTTCTAGCTGTTCCAGGTTCACATTCTCGAAGATGAAGTTCACAGAATCTTTCCTCTTTCCTGGTTGCAGAGGCAAAAGTTTCAGATTAACTCTATTTAGATCTGACCCCAGGCTGGCCTTGGCCTGACTCTCATCTTTAATCCAATCAACGTAAGGTTGTGAGACCCTGATTGGCCAGACCTGACCTAACCTCCCACCCAGCTCTGGAGCTGAGAGTGGAACTAATTACATCCATACTACAGCCACATACATGACCTCAGAATGGGGACACACAATTCCTCCAAAGACAAACCAGATACTGTTATCCAAAGCAGAGTGAATAGAAAGCAGATGGTCAATTCTACTCTAACAGCAGATTCCACTACAATGAGGACTCAGGAATTTTGTTTGCACTTAGAGAAGGGAATAGTAGCAACAAACTATCTGGAATAAAAATATCTTCTCCATTTCAGTTTCTGAGGAGAAATGTTATTACTTTTTACATTTACAGTACAGAAGACTAGTTTTAGTTAAAACAAACAAACAAACAAACAAACAAACAAACAAAACCTGTGCAGATGAGAAGCATAATGTAGACAAATGTGCTCATTTTACATACAGAATACAAACATATATGTAAAAAAGACATTAAAAAAATCTAGCAGAATCACTCTTTGTTTTTGTTAATCCTTACCTGAGGATACTTTTCCATTGGTTGTTAGAGGGAGTGGAAGGGAGAGGAAGGAGCAGAGAGAAACTTTGATGGTAGAGAGACACGCATGGACCAGGATCAAGCCTGCCACCAAGGTATATATCCTTGACTAAAATCAAACCTGGGATCTTTCAGTCTATGGGCTGACACTCTATCCACTAAGCAAAACCAGCTAGGGCTGGAATCACTCTTTCCATTTTAAAGCACACATCATTATTTTCCTAAACTTATGTGGTATGTTCAAGAAACTACCTAGATAAAAGATATTTTTCCCAACTTTAAGACAAAAATATAAGGTTTCTTTATTGCTTCGCCAGTGTTTGGGGTATGATGTAGACTGTAACTATTCTACAGTTTGAATAATCAGCCACAACTTCAGTGGCTACAGTACCTCATTACATTTGCCAAGTATGTCTTTCATTAATCTTTGTGTTCTTTGTGATTTAATGAAGGTAGTGCAGGATAGGAGAGAGAAAAAATGTCTGAGCTGTACATGGATTGCTATGGAAATGGCAGCTGAGCAATCAATGACAAGTCCTCAGAACATATACCTCCTCTACTTGACAGTCTTGATAAATTGGTGTTCTGATATTGTAATCCTTTTGGCTTTCATGCCATTTATAGTGATAGTTTTTTGACATCTAAATACATGACACACACCTGTTATTAAAAAATCAGATTTATAAATTCTTAGTCTTAATTTTTTCAACCTCCTTATACATATATTGACACAGGTATTTATTTCTCCCTTCAAACTATTCCCTAAATTTTCCATACATTCTCTTCTGTACTCACCATTTTCTCACACCATCTACTTATCTTCCTTCCCCTTTACTATCCCAAACCACTTTAGTGCAGTTGGTGTAGAGCAATTTCCACAATATTAAAAAATATATAACCATGAGACAATTTTGAACTGATCATTTTTAGACTTAATAAGAAGACCAAGTGAAAAATATGTTCAAATAACTACAAGAGGCCAAACACCAAAAAATGAAAAAGCTGATTTCAGAAAGTAAAAATAGATTGGTTTCTCAGGAAAGCTTGAGAAAAATGAAGAAAAAAGCAAGAGCCTTTGGGTTGAGAATCTAGTTTTTATAAAAAACAACTAAATTATATTTTGCCATAATCTCCCAGTTATGACACTAGTCCCATTGATTACAAAGGTATTTGCAGATCTTTCTCAGAAAGTGAAGCCTTGATCTGCAGAAAAGTTCAGGCTCTCCGGACTTTAAATGAATCTCTCTTAGAGTGACATATTCTCTATAGTAGCTTAGTGAGCAGGAAGGGGTATGAAGCATGATGATGAAGACAAAATCTAGCCCTCTGGTCTTTGCTATTGTTGTTGCATGAGATATTTAAAAGACTAACTTCCCTTGGGCAGATTTAACAATAAATAATGTTGGCTGACATTTAAACCTATCTATAGATCTCATCATAAATCTGTGGGGATGGTTGTACAAAAGTCTTAGAAAACCTAATGTCCAACTGATTTGGTAATATAGTAATGATCTTATTCTTTTGGCTCACTAAAGAATTAAGCATTCAAAAAAAAATCCATTCCATTTTTTTTTTTAAATGTAAACCAAAACTTTAAAAAATTTCAATGCTCACCTCCTTGGTTTGGTTCAGGAATTATCCTAGGAGCTTGGGATACATTGGTGAATAAAAATAGATTTCCTGACTTCATGGAGTGTATATTCTTACGAGGAGACAAAAAATAGGAAAAACATATAAAATAAATTAATTATATAATATGTTAGAAAGTGAATGTTCCTGTTAAGGTGGCCAGTAGCCTCTTAATTACTAAAGCCTTACCTTCTTTAGTTCCTCAGAGCAGTTGATACTGTAAACCCATTATCCTTATTCTTTCATCCCATGGATGAACAAATATTTTTTGAGCGTCTACTACTGGTAAACACTAGGCAGTGTGCTGGGTACCAGGGACCCAAAAGAGCATATGGCATGTATTACCTGTTCTCTTCTTTTCTAACAGTTCTCTCTCTCTCTCACTCTTGCTCTTGCTTTCTCGCTCTCCCACTCTCTTTTATATATTTTTATTAATTTCAGAGAGGAAGAAAGAGGAAGTTAGAAACATCAATGATGAGAATCATGGATCAGCTGCTTCCTGCATGCCCCCTACTGGGGATTGAACCCACAACCCAGGTACGTGCCCTTGACTGGAATCGAACCTGGGACTCTTCAGTCCTTAGAGCATCAACAAAACCAGCTAGGGCTCTCTCTCTTTTTTAAGTCACAGATTACTTCTTCTTCCTCTTTAGCAGGCCTTTTCCCTTCTGTCTGCTCCATAAATATTAGGATTCTACTTCTACAGCGTTCTGTCCACAGTCCTCTCCTTGATCCACATGATTTTTGTGTGTGTGATCTCACTGACTATTAAACCTTCAACTATTATTAATGTGTGAATGACTATCTTTACATCTTGTCACAATAATTAATTTATTCATTTAATAAATATTTTTTGAGCATTTACTATTTTCCAAGCACCACTCCAGGAAGTGGAAATTCATGAATACTTAAGAAGGACATGTCTTCTACCCTCATGGAGATTATAATCTGGTGGAGAAAGGCAGACAAAAGTAAGTAAAGAAGAAAATGAATAAAAATAGGCATACAATTGTGACAATTTCCATGCATGAAGCAAAGAGATGAGAATGAAAATATAGAAGACCTAATACTAGACAGGAAGATCAGGATGGACTCACTGAGGAAGTGATACTTGGGCAGAAGCAGAATGATGCAAAGGAACAGCCTTGCAGAATTCTTCACAGAAAGACCATCCAGTCAAATGAATAGCATGAGCTAAGGTCTTGAAGTGGGAAAATTTTGCTGACCATTGTGACTGGATGAAAATTAATATAGGAGAGAGTATGTGAGATTAAATACAGGATACAAGAGAAATAGATGATACAAGATTTTGAAGTCCTTACGGGGGTGGGGGGGAGGTGGTGGAAAATGTTTTATTCTAGGAAGTAATTGAATTATTTTAAGCAAATAATTAGTGCAATCTGACTTTTTTTTTTTTTTTTTACTATTACTCCTGCCATGTGTACAGACAAGAAAAAAAGCTCTCACTGAAAATATCACCAACCCAAAATCTCTCTTACCTGATGGTTATTATGTAAAACTCCTTTAATAGGAAACACAACGTTTTCTCCAGAAATAGTACTAAAATCATCACAAAAACATAAAAATACCCAAGGAGAAAAAATAAACTACCTAATTCCTGATAATTAGGTATAATCCCAAATTTTCTGTGTGTTATCTAATCTAATAAAAGAGTAATATTGAAATTGACCATTTCTTCGGGATGCCTAAGCCACGCCCACCAGCCAATCAGAGTGGCTGTATACAAATTAACCCAGCCAAGATGAACGCTGGCATTCACGGAGCTAGAGTAAATAGCAGGCTTGCGCTGCACCAGGAGTAAACTGTTTGCCGGCCGGCTGGGCCTCTCTGTGCTCAAGGCAACAACATAGTTGCAACATTGTTTCAATTATAGAAGCCTTGGAGCTGAAGCAAACAACAGGCTTCCATTGCACCAGCACTGAAGGAAACTGCCTGCCTAGGCTGGCTGAGCCTCTCACTAAGGCAACATTCTTTCAATTATAGAAGCCACGGAGCTGAAGCCAACAGGAGGCTTCATTACCTGCCTAGGCCTCAGCTTAAAGCAACAGTATCAATTATAGAAGATAAATAAACCCCAGAAACCTGCTTCCAGCCAGCTTTGCTGGGACATTGGGTCAATGGGATCTGGGCAGCCTGAAAGCCTGAAAACACCCCTCAGGCCCACACCCAAGCTGGCCACACCCCAATGGGATGAGGGACCCCACTGGGGGGCTTGGCCAGCTTGAAAACAGCCATCAGCCCCTCACCCAGGCTGCCCAGGCACCCCAGTAGGGACCCAAAACCTGAAGGGGCTGTGGGCATCCTGAAAATGTCCCTCAGCCCATCACACAGGCTGGCCACACCCCAATGGGGTAAGGGTCCACACTGGGGGGCTTGGCCAGCCTGCAAACAGCCATCAGTCCCTCACCCAGGCTAAGCAGGCATGCCAGCAGGTGTACATCTTCAAAGGGGGTCCCAGAGAGGGCACAAGCCAGGCTGAGGCACCTCCTGAGTGCACAAATTTTTGTGCACTGGGCCCCTAGTTTTTACATAAAAGGCAATGTGAATATTTCATTCTAAAATTTGTGTAAAATAAAGTGAGATTCAAAAAGATATTGAGCACATAGGTGTTTCTTATCCTGAAAAACTAACTGTATTTGTGTTCTGAGTTATTGCTGTGTGCATTTCCTAACATAACATTGATTAATTCCTATATAGTTGACAGAAAAGTAAATTTTTATATTGAACTCCATTTTCCACTGGTTTCTATCTTTAAATAAAAGGTTTTTTCTAATAGTTTATCATTGAGTAGTGGGATAGTTACCCAGAGTTGTCACATTGAATCCACTTATCCTAACCATTCTAGTTATTGAAGTGAGAGGTTAGAAATGCTGGGTTACTTGGAAACATTGTGGGCAATTAAAACATCTGGATAACCATAAATACTCCCCCATTGAATCTGGGATGAGTAGTGTTATGCTAGATTAATAACTTCACAATCTTCTTGAAAAAGCATTTGGGGTTAACATTTTTTCTTATACTATATGCTACTCATGAATTAAAACATCAGATGGACTCAAAAGGTGAGAGACCAAAGTGAAGGTCACACTACAAAGCAATGATTTCTAAAGAATTGTTGCCTGAGGAAAAAGCCCATAAAAGGAGGAAGGAAAAGAAAGAGGGTTCAGCAATGGCTTTTTCTCAGGGATGATTGATATTTAAGGATGTGGACATTGAATTCTCTCAAGAAAAATGGGGATGAACCCAGCTCAGAAGGCCTTGAACAGGCACATAATGTTGGAGAATTACAGAAACCTGCTCTTGCTAGCTACGTCTCTTGAAGATATCTAGAGCTTGATGCCAAAGACAGACAGCAAGAATTCATTACTCAAAATTGTACCAGTTGGCTGGAGGTATGTCCATTGGCATTACTTGTCTCTTGAGTGTTCTACAAACCCTTACTGTAAGTTTCAGGGGCTCCAGGCTATTAACTTAAATAGAATTATATCATACAAAACCTGGGATTTCAGTTTCCATGAAAAGAAAGGCCTGGAAGGAACTCAGACGCATGGAGATGAAAATTGGAAGGCCCACTCTTTGTGCATATTCAGCTCTTCCATGGCTGTGTCCAGCTCTGTGCTCACCTTGGGATTTCTCTACACTGAACAGATTAGAGACCAGAATTTTGGTTGGCTGGTGCTTTTATCTCTCTGAACTGGTGTTTAAACTTTCCAAAAACTTAAAAGTAGGTAACTGGGAGCAAAGACCTATATATTTTGGTTCTTTTGCATCTTTCTATTAAAACCTGTGCTTTAGAAGGCAAAATAAATAAATGAATAACCAAAATTGGATTATGCTTTTTTCATTTATTTATCAAGTAAATACTTATAGGGACCTGGAATGCTAGTCCTGGGCATGCAATAATGAATAAATAGCAAAAATTTTCAACTCTTGTGGAATGCATTCTATTGAGGAGTTTATAAACAAAATAAATAATAATAAATAGTGTCAATTAATAATAAATACTATGAGACTGCTGGCCTCCCTGCCTAGGGAGTAAACGCCCTTCCCCCCTCACCTTTTTCCTTTCCCCTTCCCCTCTCCCTTCCAAAAAAAAAAAAAATAAATACTATGAAAAAAATTAAGCAGGAGAGGAAAATGGGGAGGGCAGAGGCTGAAACTTGAATGGGGTCTGGAGAAATCTAAAAAGTTAACATGGAAAATAAAACAAAGGGAGGGGGAGAGGTAAACCATGTTGATATCTAGAGGAAAGAATATTACAGACCAAGGAAACAAAGAATACAAATGCACACTGGTTGTGTTGGCTGGAATGTCCAAGGATTATCGAGTGAAACAATGGGGGAGAATAGTAATAATGTCAAAGAGGTACCAAAGGACCTTATAGCCAGTGAGAAGTCTTTTGTTTTTAATTTAGAGTAAGATAAGAAGCAATTGGAAGGTTATGAGCAGATTGACATGATCTGACTTATATTTTATAGTTATTTGGATACTAGAGGCCCAGTGCACAAAATTCATGCAAGGAGCAGTTTCCTTCAGCCCAGCTTGTACCCTCTCCAATCTGGGACCCCTTGGGGTCATCCCTGTCACAATCCTGGACCACTGGCTCCTAATTGCTCATCTGCCTGCCTTTCTGGTCTCCCCTAACTGCTGCCCTGCCAACCTGGTCACCCCTAATTGTCCCCACCCTGCTGGCCTGGTCACCCTCAACTGACCCCCCACCAGCCTAGTCACCCCTCACTGCACCCCACCCCTGCTGGCCTGGTTTCTCTCATGGGCCCCCTGCTGGCCTGGTCATCCCACAGAGTCTGCTTGTTCAGTCGTTTGGTCATCCCTCACTAACCCCCTTGCTGGCCTGGTTATAGGCAGCCATCTTGTGAGGGTTAATTTGCATATTACCTGTTTATTATATAGGATTACATAAAGAAGAGACCATAGTTAATAAAAAGGTAAAGCAGGGAAGTTGGAGTTAAGACGCTAATGCGTTAATCCACATGAAATCAGTGGGTATAGGCCAGAGTGTGAAATGGTGAGAACGGATCAGATTCTGATTATATTACAAAGTTAGAGTCAAAGGGATTTGCTAATAAATTAGTTGTGGGGTGAAAAGAAGAAGAATCAGGAATGATTCTAAGAATTTGATCTGAATAGGTCAAAGGATGGTGTTGTTATGTATTCAGAGGAAGTACGTAAGTCTGGGGAAAATGACTGGGATTTGGGTCTTGGATATGTTACATTTGAAATGGTTACCAAGTGGAGATATCAAGTAAGCAAATAGATATAAAAGTCTGGTTTTCAGAGGAGAGGTCCAAGCTGGAGACTGAACTTCAGGAATTATCAGTATAGAGATGACATTTAAAGTCAGGAGACTAGATGAAATTACCAGCAGGGGAATGAGAATAGATGGAAAAGTGAAGTCCAAGACCTGAGCCCTGGAGGCTCTCAAAATTTAAGAGTTTGGTGATGTGAGATGAAAGAAAAGGAAGTTGAAAATATGTGGCCCGTCAGATTAGAAATATACCAGAAAATTATGGTGTTCTAACCAAATGAAAAAAAAAAAAAGTGTTTCAAGGAGGAAGTCAAATAACAAGGAAATCATTGACAATCTTGATAAGAGTGACTTCTATGCAAAGGTCGGACAAAACCTGCCAGGAATACATTTTAAAAATGGTAGCTAGAGAGGAAAGTTGGGCCAAGAAACATGTTGTTGAGTTTCTGTTTGTTTATTTTTTAAGACTAGGTGCCTGGTGCATAAAATTTCTGCACTCAGGGGTGTCCCTCAGCCCAACCTGTGCCCTCTCACAGTCTGGGACCTCTCTGGGGATGTGCACCTGCTGGCGTGCCTGGCCAGTCTGGATGAGGGGCTGATGGCTGTTTGCAGGCTGGCCAAGCTCCCCAGTGGGGACCTTCACCCCATGAGGGTGTGGCCAGCCTGGGTGATGGGCTGAGGGCCATTTTCAGGCTGGCCACACCCCCTTCAGGCCATGAACAGGGAACCCATCCAGAGGCTCCATGGGGAGCAAGACGCCCGCCTCAGAGCCGGCCCCATAGTCTGGCCACAGCAGCTCAAAGAACTCCAGGGTCTCGGGGACCTTGTCCAGCTCCCACAGGTTCATGCTGTACCCCAACGGACCACACCTGCCACAGCGACGCCCCGCTCCTGCTGCCACCCACCCTGTCCCCGCCACCACCCGTGCCGCACCCACTGCTGCTCACTCTGTGGCTGCTGGCCTCAATCTTGGCTGGGTTAATTTGCCTACAGCTGCTCTGATTGGCTGGTGGGTGTGACTTGGCTGGTGGGTGTGGCTTAGGCATCTCAGAGAGATGGTTGATTTCCATATTACTCTTTTATTAGAATAGATGGGAAGAACAAGATCATTTTTGTAAGCTGGTAGCAATAATATAATATCAGGAGGAAAAAAAATGCTGAAGCTAATGTAAAATAGAAGATTAACCTTGGGAACATGGACCATAATAACAAAAAGAAAGGAGATGTATGGGCACAATTTTTAGTAGGTTGATTAGACAGGGTGTAGATGCTTGTTGAAGTTCTCTTCTGATTACTTTCATTTTGTCAATAAACTGGGAAGCAAGGTCATGAGATGAGATTGAGGATGGGAGAGATGGTTGTAGGAAGGGAAGAAATAATCATGTTGGAGAGTGAGAGTGAAAGGAGCAGAAAAATAGGGGCAGTTTTACAGATGCACTAAGGGCATTGATCAAGTATTTTATATGTTTTTCTCTAGTTGCATTCTGCTTTAGGAGCACAGATGAGCAGTAGATATGGAGAGTTAGAATTAACGAGAAATGCAATTTTATTAAACTGCTCTCATTACAAAAAATGAGAAAGGCAAAAGAATTGTAGATGCATGTAAGGGTATGTCTTCTAATGATGGACTATGTATGGGATTTAATCTGTGTAAGAAGGGCAGTACAGACTCAAGAATGGTGAGAAGGTGAAACAGGGGTATGATCTAGTAATAGTCAAGGATTGTTGTACTCAGGGTTCTAGAGGTATTGAGGTGCAAAGATATGTGATCATGATTAGGGTCTGAAGGTGAGATAAAAAGTGGTTAGTCAAGAAACTGATAAGAGGGAATTAGGAGGAGTATCTATTTGAATATTAAATTTGTCAAGAATTACAACAGGAATAGTGTACAACAGGAATAGTGTGGAGGATAATGACAGTAATCCAAGTACTGAAATCTCCAAAAACTTGTTTTGAAGATTAAACTGGATAGAAGAGAATGAAGACTGCCATTCTGTGTTTGTTTTTCCTACAGATCTAAATCTGTTTTGAAACTTTTGAGACATATTAAGTCAGGCTTTATTTATTCTCCTGATCCAGGCTTCTTTCTTCCCCCTAAAGGGCAAGATTTTCCTATCTTTGACCCTTAGTTTCTCTATCTCTTGCATTAAAATATATATACTTTTCTTTTTTTTTTGGCAACACCTCTCCTGAGATCCAACACTCTCTTTGTCTCTTCTCTATAATTCCTCTGCTCATATCTCAAGACTCATTAATGAGAAAGTGAATTTTGGGAAGATCAAGACCAGAAAAAAGATTAGGGGCAGTGTTAGAGTAAGAGAGAAAAATCTATTCTACTCAACTACTCACTAAGCTCATGGTCATGGTGCATTTACATCTTAGACATGGTATAAAGTTGCATGCATGAGGTTCAATATCAAAGCATTACTTACCTGAATAGATACAACATGCTCTATGATGTGTGCAAATGGGTAGAGTAAATTTGATTATGTATTCCGCAAATGTACTCAAGGCTTCTAAAATGGATGCCTTTCTACAGAATAGCAGCAATAATGATGATTACTATGGCATCTACTGCAATAACAACAAATGAAAAATCAGTTTCTTTCATGACTGAATTAAGCCCTTAGACTTTTGATTAGAGCACAACACTGCTTAATTATCAGTAAAACCTATTATTGTCTACCTTACCATGGATTGGATAGCACAGAGTTTGCCAATTAGCATTTTAAAATATTTAGGGTGTAACTATGATCCTAACTGCAAAAGATTATTTTATGAAAAAACATGAGGTGGTCAAGTGACAGCTAATATACTTTTCTAAATACTAGATATGGTGGGTAATAGATATTTCCACATGGGATAAAATATGAGAAAAACACGGTGTATTTTTAAATGTTATCTATTCTATAGCATAATTATAGATAAAAATTACATTCAAATTCTCTTTGGTCTGAAGACTTCAATTTAGTTAATTTTACATTTTTTTGTAATAGTATGAAGATAAATTCAACTATAAATAAAGATGTAAATTCTCACACAGCACTGAGAAGTTTTGGGGTTTTTAAACATTATTTTCCAATGCCAGAAATCTTCATTCCAATTTACAATCTTCCTGAACAATTCCTTCTGACATTGATATTATTGCTCTTTTGTCATACACAAACACTTTCTGGCAATACTATTAGTTTGATCTTTAAATAGCAGAGTCTCTCATCAGACTTAATGCTGAAAGAGAATTACATTTGATCAATACTTATTTTTTTAAAATATATTTTATTGAGTTTTTTACATAGAGGAAAGAAGAGGGACAGAGAGTTAGAAACATTGATGAGAGAGAAACATCAATAAGCTGCCTCCTGCACACCTCATACTGGGGATGTGTCCGCAACCAAGGTACATGCCCTTGACTGGAATCGAACCTGGGACCTTTCAGTCCACAGGTGGATGCTCTATCCACTGAGCCAAACTAGTCAGGGCTGATCAATACTTATTTAGTAGATCTGGATGACTGGATATTGGTGGTGTTGTGTTAATAACTATACAATACTCATTTTGGTGCATAGGACCTCTTTGCCAAGAGTCTATAGATTAAGGATCTTAAAACTTATTTTATGAAAAACATGTGCTAATGTTCAATGGTAAGGTTAAATTCAAATGTGGAAGCTCTGCACCTTTTATGAGCATGATGCTAAAAATGTAATCTGTAAACTAAAGAAAACGTAATCTAAAAATATAATATGTAGACTACCTGGATATCACTTGGAATCCAGTAAGAGATACCCCGCCCCCGCATTTAATCTTAAAGGCCCCATCACAGATCTACTAAAACAGAACCTGTGTTTGAATGGGATATCTAGGTGATTCATATGCCTATCAGAATTTGAGAAGCTTTTATCCATGTGATTTCCTTTGTACATGGAAATAATGAAATAACTATTAATATCAGTCACTCATTTACTCAACATATATTCTTGTACCTTATATAGGGCATTCCCTGTGCTAGGAGCTAGAGACACATCTATAAATAATTCAGACTGTCACTGTATGTATAAGGATTTCCAGGTACATGGATACTTTACTATGGTCTCAACACTATACCAGGTAATAAAGGACTGCAAAAGAAACTGTATTTCATTTGGCCCAGTATTTATAAGCAATTAGTACATATGTAAGTACTATAGAAACTACAAGAATTTATAAAGGTGTAGGTCCCACCCTCAAAGAGTTTACATATAGTGGCAAGACACATTCCTAGCTCTTATCTATATACTAGTGGCTCGATGCATGAAATTCATGCACGGGGTGGGGAGGGGGTGTTCCCAGCCCAATCTGCACCTCTCCAATCTGGGACTCCTCGAAGGATGTCCTACTGCCGGTTTACAGGGATCGGGCCTAAACTAGCAGTCAGACATCCCTCTCACAATCCAGGACTGCTAGCTCCTAACCGCTCACCTGCCTGCCTGTCTGCCTGATTGCCCCTAACCACTCAGCCTACCAGCCTACTTGCTCCCAACTGCCCCCCACCACTGGCCTGCTCACCCCCACCTATCCCCTGCTGCTGGCCTGCTCACCCCTAACTGCCCCCTTACTGGCCTGCTCACTCCAAACTGTGCCCCCCCCCGCTGTCCTGATCACCTC
>PVJC01016860.1:20290-33328 GCA_004026665.1 Murina feae | reverse complement strand
TGTGGCCCAACATATGGGCTACATTTTATGAATATTCCCTGTGTACTTGAAAAGATTGTATGTCTTGCAGTTATTGATAAAGTAATTTATATATTCAATTTAGTGAAATTATTTGCCAGTGTTCCATAAGTCTATGTTTTTTTTAAAAAATGTTTTGTTCATATATTGTGCTTCATATCTTTTTAAATATTATATTTAATTGGTGAAAGTATTACAGATTTTAAAGCTTTATTAGGAGCACATTTGGGTTGTTATATTTCCTCAAAGAATTGAGCTTTTGTTATCATGTATTAACCCCATTTTTTTCTGGAAATATATATATTTGTTCATCCTCACCCAAGGATATTTTTTCCTTTGGCTTTTTAGAGAGAGAGAAAGGGAAAGAGGGAGGGAGAGAGAGACACATACCCACTCACATACATTGATTGGTCGTCTCCCACACATGTCCTAACCAGGGCAGGGATCAAACCTGCACTCCAGATATGTGCCCTTGACTGGGAACCAAACCTACTACTCTTAGGTGTGCAGGCTGATGCTCTAACCACTTAGCAACACTTGCCAGGGCTTGTGACCATATTTAATTCATCATAGTAAAAAGGTTATTTACATTCTTCTAATATGAAAACAAGCACAGAAACATTCCTAAACCTCAAAATTTCTCATCTCCTTGTGGAACCAGGCTCAGGCTTGAGTTCCTGGATCTGCTCATCTAAAGCAGGTTCAGGGGATGAGTCTCCCTGGGTAAAGTTCTTTTCAATATGAAGATCCGTAAGCTAAAGAGATGATTTATCTCCTCCCTCCTCTTCCCTAAACACCCAACATACACCAGTGAGGCAAAAATATAATAACTGTAATAGACACCCTATTCAGTAATGGAGGGTATGGGAAGTATTTCTTGTAGCAGTCACTGGTTCATAGCAATTTTGAAATCCATCTTGGAAAATGTCATTAGTTCCTTAATTAGGGCCTAGTCCTGCTTCTTGGGAATGATCCTCAGCATCACCTTTGGGCTCTTGATTCCACAATTTGAGTCATTCACCCTCTCCCATTAGAAATGGCCCCTGTTTGCAGCCTGTTTATTGCCTCGTAGATTGGGGATTCTAAGGCCACCTTTCATTTTGTGCTGTCTTTGTCCCTTCACTCTTAAACTAGTATACTTTCTTTAAAAACATTGAAGGCAGCCTGTGATTTCAAATTATAATCCCCCCATTAGACAAAAGCCACACTTACAAGTCTCTTCAAGAATAGGCCCTTCTCTATCTTCAGCCCCCATGAGGCTGCTGAGGGACTATTTTATAAATTCCTTAGAAGCCCTTTTGGGTATGCTCTCAAATATGTGTGAAGTCTGAACAAAGGATCCGATAGCTTCATCTTTATACAGAGATCCCATTTCACTGCTCTGGGTTAGAAGGTTTTGCTTGGAGATACTAGAATGAGAAAGTTATCCCTTCTAACTCAGAAAGTCCTGGTTCTCTCTATTTCCTCTAAGTACTACTAAAAGAAAAGCACAAAGTAGTTTCTTCTTGAATGCATCTCCACTTGTGTTTTAGCATACGCAGCTAGAAAAACGCAGTTTGCACTTTGTCGTTAGTCCTGGAACTCTTCCCAGTCAGATCCATGAGTTCATGAGGTATCCTTTTCATTTGTCCCCTAATGAGAGGCAACAGTTTTGCTAACTGTCCTACCAGTATGTGATTCAGGTGCGCTTTTCTCCAGCTGCCATGAACAGTTTTCTTGGTGTCCTTCAAGTCCCCTCCAAGGGTCTTCTGTTATCTTGCAGCTTTCAATAAGGCTCTTTCAAGAAACTTCTAGCTTTTCCCCAGTGTCCAATCCCAAAACCATGTTTGAAGTTTGTGTTACAGCAGCACTCAACTTCCAGATACCAAATTTTGTTCTGCTTATCTGTTGCTGCCTAACAACATTCTCAACCTCTCGACTCAAAGTAGAGAATGTGTATTGGAAAGAACTCAAAGCACTCTATACTCTATTCAGTGGACTACATGAAAAACGTTACTCTCTAACATATGCTTGCCCACACGATTTTTCTTTTTCTGCCTATTTCTGTTCAGAATATAACACACCACTTCATCACTCTCTATCCTTGGCTGTCTTGGAAGTAGATTTATTTACTGAAGGCAAAACAAAAGAATGAAGGTTAGAGGAACAGAAGAAGTAGAGGCATGCCAGAAAGTTATTGCTGTGTGATAAGGTAGCATTTTGTCCAGGTGTCTGATTTATGTACCTCTGAGTCCCAAAGCTGGAGGCAGGTTGGTGAACAAGGTTAATTTCTAGCTGTCTTATGAAAGGCTGAATTTTTCTGGACTACTTATGCTAAGTCCAGCTGCAAATGTTTTATGATGACTTGAGCTTCCATTCTTACAATTGGTACAAGATTGTCTTTGGCATTTTAATAAGAAGGAGCTGACACATTTGACCCTTAATAAATGTATATTGAACAAAGAATAAAAGTTGGAGCAAGAGTACCAGGGCCTGTGAACCTGCAACTCCCTTAGCATGGAAGTCTCAAAATTATCATACTTGGCTTCTCTAGTTCTTGAGGTCTCTTGAGCTTAGTATCCTTGATCCTCTTCCCTCCCTTCCCCGCCCATTACCTGATAATGTCTTTGATATGTGACAATTACTCACCAATAATGCCAACATTTATTGAAAGCTTACATTATGCCTGGAACTGAGTTAGCTATTCATGGAACCAGGGAACTGCTATTCATGTTATCACATTGAATCACAACCATGAGGGTTAAATACCATAATTATTCCCATTTTACAGGTGAGGACAGTTGAGATTTAGAGAGAACAAACAACTTGCCCAAATTCATACAGCCAGTAAGAGCTTCTGCCAGATGTGTCCCACCCTGGTTAAATGGTGACCCTCACATTCTACCATGTGTGTATATAGACTTGCAAGGGGCTTTGGTGACACAGTTGTCACCAACATGACAAACTTTTGCTTATATAAGCAACAGATTGTTAGAAGATGCAGCTTTTATCCAAACTAAGAGATCAGAGGGAAAGATCATACTGAGACCCCACCACACTCTCTCAGTTCATCTGCCCACGATCCCTCATGGAAACCCCTGGAAATGCTTTCTATACACATCTCTGAGTCTGTAAGACTCAGCCAGTGGCTCAAAAGGTTATTAGATAGCTTGGGGAGTAGAGCTGGTACAAGAAAAAATAGTAATAATACAGTATTTAGCAAATACTAAATGACAAAGGTGTGATACAATGAGGACTATGGGGACTCAGGAACCACTCCCAGGCTGCAAGCTGGGGATCGCAGATAAGGAGGGGACCCTGATTAACTTGTGCCACTGGCTGGCAGTGCCAGTGTCCACATTTCCTTGGCAGCTATACCAGCCAGCAGAGAGGTGATGGCTGAGCTGTTTGCCTGAGATGCTTGTGGCAGTATTGCCTGCTTTGTTTCCTATTGGTGTAAGAATTTTTATGCTGTAGCTTTTCTTTGATTCTACGAATTGGAGTCATTTGAGCTGATGAGCAGTCATTCTGCCACCTAGAGCAGGCCAGAAACGGGAGACCCTGGAAAGAAGAGTGCTGGTAGGAAAGACCATCCTGCTCCAGCCAGGTGGGTGTCCCTTCTGCCTTGGTACTCTCAGGGAGGAGCAGAAAGGAACTGGCAGGCTTCTGACTTGGTCTATGGGACAATCTGAGAACCATCTTGCTATTTTTATTTTCATTTTGACTTGCAACACAAACCTTCGCTTCACCGTGCATTCTGTCAGCTTCTGGGCACATGAGAGGCAGGCAGGTGGGGACCAGGAAAGGTGATTGGAGACTCTTAAGCAACTATGCTGTCCTTCAGGAATGGGGCAGAAGAGAAAAAAGGGATCTGTCTGCGAATGGACTTGACAGAGGTCAGTGCCCTGCAGGTTTCACATAGTCTTTACGCTTTCTAGCTTACACCTGTGTCCAAGCGCCCTCTCCCTCTCATCAAATCTATTTGACCTTGGGGGCTGACGGGCAGTGGCCCAAAACGTGCCTCCCTAGATAGTAGAGGTGGGCAAGCAGAAGAGCTTCCAGCTCCTCCACCCATGTCTGCAGGCCCAGCGGAGACGCAGGTGTGACTGTGGCCCCGGGGTGTGGGCGCTGGGGATGAATTAGTTAAGGAGGGGGGGGGGCGGCGCCGGGGTGAGTAGTCCAATACAGAAGAACAGCAGTTTGCCAGAGTTAACGTGGGCAGCTTCTTTGGGTAGGAAAGGAAGGAGGACCGTCTGCCAAGCTCCAGCTCGCCCCCCGCGTGTGCCTGTGTGTGCGCGCGCGAGTGTGAATGCGCGCGCGCCCAGGCGTTCCTCAGGTTGCGCTGCCTGGAAACCAAGGGAGCTTGGTTATTGGCAAGGCGACGGAGTGGGGGTGGGGGCTCCCCGACCCTCGGGGAAGCGCGGCGCGGGCTGCCGAGCCGAGCCCTGAATACCGGCTCCCAGCGCGCGCTGAGGCGGAGTGGGGGGGGAGGAGGGCGCGGCGGTCGGCCTCCAGGCCCCGGGGGGCTCGCCGGGGAGGAGCTGGGGAGGAGGCCGAAGCTGCATGGAGTTTCCAGGGCGCGCAACTCTGGCGGGGCCTCGGCCACTGGGCTCCCGGGCGCCGCGAGGCAGCCGCGCACATGGGCTGAGCCCGCGCGCTGGGGCTCTGCACGGCCAGCGGGAGCGGGAGGGGTAGAGCAGCGCGGCGTGCAGGGTGCGGGGCACGCGATCCCCAGACGGGAGCCGGAGACAAGGGCAGGGAGGCACGCGCCCACATAGTGCTCCGAGCCGACGGGGGACTCGCGCTGGCTCGGCGCGCGCTTGGGGAGCGGCCTGGGGCGCCGCGGGAGCCGGCGGCAGCGAGGATGCCGGCGCGGGGACGCGGCCGCCGGCTGGGCGTGTGAGTGCGCGGCGAGAGCTGCCCGCGGCGCCCGCATCCGCGCCGCCCCCTCCCTGCGGGCCTCTGAGGGAGCCCCCAGCTCCGCGCCTCCGCGCCTTGGAACCCGGGCTTCAGGGCTGTGGGCCCGCGCGGCCGGCCCTGGCCCTGCGAGAGGTGAGTGCCACCACCCGTTCGCCCCTCTCCTCGCCTCCTGCCCTCGCCTTCCCCTGCGTTCTCACCCCTCTCCCTCTCCACGGTGCGCAAAGCCCTCTCCCCGAAGTGGGCGGGCGGGCGGGCAAGCGGGCAGGTGGCCGACGATGCCTCTATACCTGTTGGCCCGGGCAGAGGGCATCCCAGCTCGCCTGAGCCACCTTGCTCTCCCTTGGGGTGGCTCCTGGACGCCGCCCGGGGACGTGGGGCTGGGCAAGGGCCATGGGTGTCCCACTTGGGTGTCCCGGAACTGTGCCGGCTATAGGTTGGGGGCCAGGCGCCAGGGCGGAGGGAAGGAGGCGAGGGAGGGAACCGAACCGCAGCCCAGGTGGGAGGGCGGCAGGGCTTCCAGGTCTTGGGGAAACCGGGAGTCATGGCGATCAGGCGAGGCGGGAGGCGGGGGACAGGCATCCCCCCACCTCCAGCCCCTAGCGCGGGCTGCTCGCCTGCCTTGGGCGCACGCTCCTCGCCTCCACCCGATCGGGGTCCGGGCCCTGCGGAGTTCGGGGTAACGGGGGAGGCCTCTGGCAGCCCAGATGAGGACCAGCTGACGCTCGGCTGGTTCCTGGGCACCAAGCAGCTCCGTGGGTCCGGCGCCAGGGCAGCCACAGGCTCCGGCTCTCAGGGTGGTTTGGGTTGAAACTCGCGTCCCAGCCGCCCCGGACTGGCGCCGCGGGGAGTGAACTTCCTCAGACTTGGCCTGAGGGCTCCTGGGCAGCAGCAGGTAGTTCTGGGGCCGGGCTGGGGCCGGGGCAAGCGGGGAACGCCTCTCACCTACGGGACGGTGGAGCGGAGAGTGGATCCGGGCTTCGTTCGTTTCGCCGCGGAGGCGCCAGCCACGTGCGCCCTCGGCCCCCCGCCCGCCGCGGCGCGTCCGCAGCTCTTTTCGGTTTGGGGAGGAGTGTGCGGGGAAGGCGCCGTCCTGGCCGTCGCCCAGGTTCCCGCTCTCAGCCCAGGTGCAACGGCGACTGCACTTCCTTGGGTGCCAAGACCGGGGCGCCATCCCGGCCCCTGAGCCTGGTTTTTGCAGAAAAAGGAGACTTAACCTGGGCTCAGAGAATAGGGGCTCCTTGCTGACGGTGTGCGGCTATGTTGGGTCGCGAAGTCTGGTTAGTGGTAATAATCATTACATTCTAGAGTGAGTGAGAGCGGCCTCGTGATAGAGGTGAGGTGACCTCTAGAAGAATGGTGCAATTTCCGCCCTCTGTAGGTCCAGACACACCCAGCGTTTGTGCAAATGGGAACACTCTTAACTCTCAGGATTTCCACATTTTGCTTCTTTAACTGCTGACTTTTAGTAGAAAAGATGAACCCTTTTTCAAGTCAGGCATCAGAGCTTTGGATAGGGTTTTAAAGCCATTTGGTGTGAAATTGTCTGGAGGCTAGAGCAGGACAGGTTTCCCCCCCCCCCCTCAAATCAAAGCCTGACTGCATCTCTCCTTGGCTTGCTGGTGGTTTTAATTTCTTCTTGGGGGAGGGGGGTGGTGAGGAGGAGGAGTCCCAATTTTATTTATCTGAGGCTTTGACTGAAGCCTAAATGGCAACTGAGACCTCCCTCCCCCGTGCTTGCAGCTCTGTTGTGGCACCCAGTCAGCATTCATTCCTGGGCCCCGGAGCTGCACAGTGAGCGCTGCTAGTCCCTTAGGCAGTCGGTGGTGGCCCTGATGAGTGCCTCGTGGATGTCTGGGCTGTGTTCCCCAGCAGCAGGGCCCTCCTTTCTGAGTTCACTGCAGACCTGTGGGTTTTTCATGGCACCAGCTGCCTGGAGAACAGCTATGTTTACTGCGAAGCTAGTCTAGGACACTGACATTGGTTACTGGATATATCCAAGTGGAGTAATGAAAACAAAACTGGTAGGAAACCCAATCCCTAGGCTATTTTATTGGAGGAGCGCTAAATCCTCTTAGAATGATCACCTTTCTCTGAACTCAGAATGTAACTATTGCCAGTAATCAGGCCTTCGGTGAGGGTGCAGGGTAAGGGCTTTTAAGAAAGAAAATAATTTAATTCAGCTGGTTCTGTGGAGAAACTGATGGGCATGACTTGAGGAAGACACATCACTCTAAGGGGCGGTGGGGATTGGCCTGCAGTGAGGGTGTGTGTGTGTATGGACAGCTGCTTGGTTGACTTGAACATTTACCTCCACGGCGGGAGGACTCTGATCAGAGCTTAATACTGGGGAGTGTTGGGCTCCAATCTAGAAATTTCTTTTCCATAGCAAGTGGATAGTGTGCTCCGAGGTCACCAGCCAGTGAGAGAGGTTTCTGTGCACTGGTACTTATGCCTGCAGTCCAGGCTTTGCCAGCCCAGTCCACCACCGGCTGCCCATGCCGTACTTTTGGGTGGCAGAAGGGCTGCTAGATCTTATGCTGAGAGGAATTCTCCTGGCTCTGATAGCACTTTGGATGTTTCAGGTCTTTGAAGACACTCTTTCTTCGGATTTCAGAGCCTCTACTTGCTGCAAGACGCTGTCACACATTTGAGCTCACATAATCCTCATTTTTCATATTTGGAAACGGATGCTAAGGGAGGTTAGGTTAAATAACTTTCCTGGGTCTGCGTCGCTTGTGAGGAAGAGGCAGGGTTATGGCTTGATTCTAAGAGGTCAGGCTTTCTGATTCTACACTGCTCTTTCCACACTGCTGCTTATGATCTGAAGGGTATTCGAGTCACCTTTGACCTTTGGTGGCTCTTTCAGAGTCAGACCCATAGTGGGTGCCCTGTCTGTGTTTGCTGAGTGAATCTAGGTCAGCATCTCATTCCTCATTCCTGATGAAGAAGCTCAAGCTCTGGAGGAGCTGGACTTTTGTGCAGTGGGTCAGGGGAGAAGGCCCTGCCGTCCCAGGGTGCCCATGACCCAGCCTTGTGAGGTGCAAGACCAGATTTGGTTTGATTATGGGCTACTGCTTGTTTGTTTGCATGTTCCCTCTCAGTGTGCTCACATTAGTATGGGGTGGGTGGCATCTTTGCCCTTCACTGGAGGCTTAAACGAATGTAGTTAGAGTGTCTGAAATATCCTTTTATGATGAAGAACCATTAGGCAGCTCAATGAACAATAGCCTGCGATTCCTGTTAAAACTCTGTGACCTGGCTCTCAAGTGATGAAACCGTCTTCTAGGTGGGCAGAGCCTAGACTGATCCCTCAGCCACTCAGTTTCAGAGTAATTCTGAATGTGGTTAGAAAGATGGAAAATGAAAACACAATGGTTGCATCCGACCTGCGGTTGTCAAAGTGAATTATGATTTTAATCATTTAAACAAAACCATCTAATAAGTGGTTAGTTAAGATATTATCTAACAAAATGTATTCAGTGCCTGTTATGTGTGGATATTGAGGTAAATATAACACAGCACCTGTCATAAAAAATTCACAGGTGAGTGGGGAAGGCAGACCATGTATTAGGGGCACACATTTGTGAGCAGAGACAGCAGGCAGCTAGCCTAGGATGGAAGTGATGTCTGAGCTGAGCTTAAAGGGTGATTAGGAAGTGGTCAGCCTTGAACAGGTGTTCCACACAGAGGACGTAAGGTAGGCACAGGGAGAGAGGTAAGAAAACATATAGAAAATATGGGGAAGCAGCTGGTAGTTTGGTGTTCTTGGAGCTTATAGGTCGAGGCAGAGAGTAACTAGAGAAGAAGCTGGAATGATAGATGGAGGACTTTGGTCAGGACTGGAGGTTCAACATTTCTCCATTAGGGGATGGGCAGCATGGTCAGATTTGAATTTTAGGTAAGACTTGTTGGGGACCTTGTAGAGAATGGATTTGGCAGAAAGACCGGCGGTGTGGATACCAGTGAGGTGGCTAGGGCTGAGGCCATGAGGGGTTGTGGAGCAGAAGAGATGGGTTGGGCAAACATTTAGGAGAACTCTCAGAGTTCCTGGGTTGCAAGGAACAGAAACCAACTCCAACTCTGTATAACAACTAAACCAGAGAGAATGTATTAGCAGTGTTGATGGGAGCTCACAGGACTGAAGATGCACCTGAAGAGCCAGGCTTGGAGCAGACAGGAATTAGGCAGAGGGGATATCGGTGGCAGGACGGCCACGGTCTCTCTCAGGCAACTGTATGGAAGCAAATGATCTTCAGCCTTCCCTCCTCCTCCTCCTCCTCCTCCATCATCATTATCATATTCTTCTGTTACATTCATATCCACTTGATATAGCTATGGGTCTTCATGTTTAGTAGCAGTTTTCTGAAATATCATTGGAATGGGATCAGAGGTAGTTTTCTGAAAGCCACGAATGATCCTGTGAAAACACGGCGACTTAGAAGTTGGGCATGTCTTGCACAGGAAGGGATGTTGGTGAGACTTTTTGATTAATTGACGTAGGAGTAGGAGAAAGGGAAGGGCACAGTGTGGCTACTGCGTTTCTGATTTAGGGAATGAGGTGGATAAAAGACATGAAACTGTGGCTAAGACTAAACAGCTCACTTTTCCCCCAGTGGCAGGGCTATGGGCAGCATTGTCTGGTCAGTCTGCCCGAGAGGGTGATGACCTGTTTTTAAAAGTCTCATTAAGGGGCTGTGCTGCTATCAATAAGACCATTTAAGTAGTTACTTTATTTCATGCCCCACAAATCTGTGTACTTTGAGTACATTTTTCATCCATTCAATCAGTATTTATTATGCATCTCTGGCTTAGGTACTGGGGGAAAAGGCAAATTAGACAGAGGTGGTACACTCGTATTCTGGCGGTACAAGACAATCAAATAGAAAATACAATTAGATGCTCTGATGGAGACAGGTACAGTGAGTGCTCACTAAGGAGCCCTATTTAAGGAGGGTAGGTCAGGGGGAAGATCTGGAGAAAAACTTCCAGACAGTGGGTGCATCCAGTGCAAAGGTCCTGAGGTCTGAACAAGCTGGATGCATTAAAGGAATGGGAAGGAGGCTGATATGGTAAGAGGTGAGTTTAGAGAAGCAGGGGCTAGTTCATGGGGAGCCTCAGAAGTCACCCTGTAGAGTTTGAGTTTGATGGAAGCCACTGGAGGGTTTTAAATTGGGAGAGTGAGTGACTTAAACATGTTTCCGAAAGATCATACCGGCAGCTTTGCATTCTGTGTGCACTATCTTGGTACAGTAAAACGAGTCTTTGTTAGAGTATAAAATAAAACATGTAATGTTTAAGAGTAACAGATGGAGAGAAAATGCTTTGGTAACCTTAATTTAGTGGTTTCTAATGTAGCAATTAAGTGTGGGTACAGACAAAACCACATTTTGGAAGAATAATGAAAATCAGTGGTCTAAAAATGTTCACACTGCTTGTTCAAAGATGTTGGCATTTGAATGATTTTTATTATTTGAAAATGAGCACATATTTATTTTATAATCAGAAAAGAATTGTTTGAAAATGTAGACACTGATGACCACAAATGTCTTGAATGGGGTGTTGTAAGAAGCATATCTACGAAACACTTTTTCCTACCATTCTATTTCTAGAAATATTTTGCACCAGTTTTCCCAATGGGTGACTCTTTGTTTTATTCTTAGGAATATTTTTAGTTACAAATAACAACTTTTTTTTAATTAAAGTAATACAGAAATGTTATATAAGTGATAGCTCTTCTCTGTTCTCTCATTCCCCAGACAATTATCATTCTGTACATATATAGTTAGACTTTTTTCCTCTGCATTTCAAATAGCCTATATAATAAAAGTGTTGTATGCTAATTAGACTGGATGTCCTTCCGGATGACCTTTCTGATGAAGCCAGGACTGTGAGGGAAGCCCAGGTCCCAGGTGCCAGAGGGAAGCCAGTGCTGCAGGCAGGGGAAGGAAGGCCTACTCTTGCATGATTTTTGTGCATCGGGCCTCTAGTACATCTATATTTTGTTGAAGGATTTTGGAATATTGCTGTAACAAAATTCCTTCCTCCACAGCTTGAAACCTAGATGACCTTCTCCCCTTGGATCAAAGTCATTAGGAAACGTGAATACATAGCTTAGCTAGGAGAAGCTGCATCTTGTCTTTTTAGTATTCAGAGTGTTCACTGAAAGCATACTTTATACTTATAAAGAATAGAGCAATTAAATATTCATTAAATGTTCATTTCTGAGCATTGAAATATATTGTTCTAACATTGGAGCCCAGAAGTTGGTACATGATTACAAACCACTTGCAGTGTTTCATTAACAAAAGTTAGCCAATATGGAAGCTCAGAAGTGCAAATTAGGGAGCTTAGCTAATTATTTTGGTGACATATTTATTGCAGTAAAGTACTATCCCTTGAAAACAGAAAAGGAAAAGCCTTCAGTGAAGTGTTCCTCAGAGCCGTTGACGTGTTTGGGAAGAGCGGCACATCTGTGTGGTCTCACTATGTGGACGGGGGTTGGGGGCTGATGTTGAGAGTGAAACTCAGCATTAGGGTAATTGAACAGTGTCGGATTGGTCTCATTATGTGATTCAGCAGAATTACTACTTTCTCATCATTATTTTAATTACATCCTTTCTTGGTGAAGAAAAGAGCCAATATGTGCATAGAAGGGAATGATTATAAAGTAATAGAACCATGGAGTTTAAGGGGGAGCAGGGACCAAGGTTATCTCATTTTACAGATGGGAAAAACAAGGACCACAGGAGTAAATGAAATGCACTCTGTCAAACAGTCGATTTCCTCACCCTGGTACCTCTTCCCTATACTCCGTAATGGCTCTGTGTTGTCAGAAAATGTATTTGTTTTGGTAAACCCAAGAATTAGAAAAGCACTCTGAAGCTGATGAAAAAATGGGAGGGTGTTTGAGCTGTTCATTCATTCTGTAAAATGTAATCTGTTTGTGTACTGATAACAGGCCTGACTACTGTGTAAACATCTTTATAGCCTGGAAGAAAGCCTCCAACATCTGTACTACACACTGATGTAGCATGTCAGCCTCCAGCATTCCTACGGCTTGTCCTTAAAACCAGTTGTTCTGTTGTTTAATCTGGGCTATGGTGGCCAATTCATTTTACACACAGACACGTAAACACACATTCCATATCCAGCAGGAAGTGACAAGTATTCATCCTCCTCTGATTATTAGTATTTCCTCATTTTACAGATGAAGAAAGGAAGATGCAGCAAAGCTGGGTAACTTGCCCAGGGTCCCAGATTAGCCTCTGGTGGGTGGGAACCACCACCTCCATGGTCTTCTCCAGAGGCATGTGATTCACTACCTGAAATCTTCATTTTCCATTGCCTCTCAAAGACAAGCAAACTTTCTATAAGAAAGATCAGACTTGCCCTGGCTGATGTGGCTCGGTTGTTAGGCGTCATCCCATGTACTAGGAGGTTGGTTGCTGGCTCCATTCCTGATTTCTGATCAAGGGCACATGCCTGTGTTTTGGGCTTGATTCCTGGTAGGAGGTATGCAGGAGGCAGTAGATTTATTGATGTGGCGTTCTTACATTGATGTTTCTATCTTTCTCTCCCTCTCCCTTCTCTCTCTCTCTCAAAATCAATAGATTATTCTGAAAAAAAAAAAAAAAAAAAGAAAGAGCAGACTCTGACTTTGTGAAATTGCTTTAACTAGCTGAATCACTTTTTGTCTCAGCAAACTCATGGATGTAGACCTAGAAAGATCTCTTCTGGAGATTGAGTTTTCAAGTCTGTTTTGTGGGTTGTCCCCAACCCCTTCCTTTCATGAGTCACTTGGTGGCAGCAGGTTGAGGATGGATCATCTCTCAGCTGAGGCTGGTGGTCCTCTTTTCACTCCCAGACCCAGTCCTCAAGTTAGTTGCAAGAATGCTAATCCGCTTCTGAGCTCTGGTAGATCCAAGCACTGCTGTATTCCAGCTTGGCTCCTGTTTTATCTTTTTATAAATACCGAAGTTCTCTACTTCTCACACATAGAGAAATAAGTGCTTCTTTCAAAAACCCAGAGGCATGGAATCTGTGGGGCCCTCAAAGGGCAGGAATCACAGGGGAAGGATCACAAAATTAAAAAGGAGAGAAATATAAATACTGGCAGATACC
>PVJC01016860.1:0-20190 GCA_004026665.1 Murina feae | reverse complement strand
TGATCCTGCTCTCTTCTTGGGAAAGGAGACACAGACCTTTCCAGAGGGAAGTCAGTTGACCCGGGATTTGAGTTTTAGAACCAGAAGTGGAGAATCTAGCTCAGTGTTTCTCAAACTCTGCTGCACATTAGAATCCTCTGAGGAGCCTTAAATATGTCCCAGTGCCCCATCACATCCCAGGAAAGTGACATCAGATTCTTGGGAGTCATGGGACCCAGATCCCCAGGTGATTCAGTGCACTGTCCAGTCAACTTTGAGAATCAGAGCTCTAGACAGCGGTTCTCAAACTGAGGTACCCTGCAAGTCCCCAAGGGATGTTGTTCAAGTGCAAATTCTGATGCCAGCTCTGGAGCCTGCATTTCTAAGAAGAAACCAGGTTCTCCTGCTGCTTCCCATGGGCTACACAGGGAAGGCAAGGCCCAGGCAGGAGAATCCGGTTCCTGATTTGTTTGACTTCACATGAAAGGCTTCTGGAACCATTGCCTTTTCATGGGATTCCAGCATCTTTGGTTCATTCAGGGTAGGGTTGGAGAACAAGGAGCCTGGACCCTGCCTCCCCATCCCTCTTTAATATTACAAAGAACAGATCAATGAAATATTTATTAAAAGTTCATCTCTGGACAAATAAATATTATTACTCGAGTATTAGAGCCCAATACTAGTGATTTGATGACTACAGATCACTTGTACCTCTTTGTCCTCAGAATCCAGAGCATCCTTCTGCCCCTGGTCAGCATTTATAGAGTCAGAATCAGAGGCTCGGAGAGCTGCAAGGGACCTTTTCAGTTATCTAGTCTAAACCCCTTAGTTTTGAAAGGGAGGAAACTGTTTGGTCCAGAGTGACAAATCATCAGGCCAGAGCTGCTGTGGACTCGAGACCAGGAGGAGGAACATGGTGGGATGAGGCTTGGGGAGAAAGAACCCCTTGCTGCTCCCCAGGCAAGGGAATCGGGAAACAGAGACACCCAGAAAGATGGATGATGTAGTCAGAGTAGAAGCGCCTGTGAATCGAGAGACATTGCTGCTGATTATACCTGTGATTTTCCATCGCTTTCCTCCAGCCAACTTTAGTTTAACTGCACCGGAGCTTGATGAAGTTCTTTGCTTCTGCCGTTGGAGTTGACACTTTGACAGATGTTCAGTAGCTTGTTCCCAGGTGGGATGCTAATGCAGGCTGCTCTACCTGATGCAAAATAATTACATTTACTGTTTTCACCCCAAATATTTTCCTCCTGTCACCGAAACAAATAACGAACATCCTTGACATATAGGTTTCTTGATGTCATGGTGATTCTCTTAAACTTGTTGTAAGAATAGTTCCTAATTGATGCTCTTGGCATTTATCACCTACATGTGATGTGTTCGGCAGGTGATGACTAATAGATTACATTTTGTTGGATCCTTTCCTTCTGCTTCTTTTCAACTGAAGGCACCTGTTCCAGCATGTCAGTGTTGACGGGGACAATTTCCTGCCCATCTCTTCATGCTTTGCTTCACATGAAGGCTCAGAGACTGAAGCAGACATTGCATTCTCAGGGCGGGTGTATTTTGTCCTAGATCAAGTCTTTAAAACAGACTAGGAAAAGACTTAGGGGGCACATGAGAGTTAGCATAAAGGTTGAGGCCGTATAATTATAGCTAATGGTTATATAAATACTTCTTTCTAAGTACTTCACATATGTTAACTCATTTAATCCCTTCAGTAACCCGAGGAGATAAGGTAGATGCCATTATTGTCTCCATTTGTGTAGATGAGGATGCCAAACCACAGAGAAGTTAAGTACCTTGCTGAAAGTCACACAGCTAATGAGTAGTGAAGCTTGTCTCCTGGTTCTGGAAGCCGGGCTCTTAGGCCACTAGGCTGTACTGCCTCCATCATGCCGATTGCCCAGGAGTGCTAGGCATTTCAGAGAACTTCCCTAGGACATTTGCACGCAAACTCTGACATTCCCCTCTCAGAGCACCCTTTTACCTTCACAGGTGTGGGTGCTGCTCCCTCACACCATGGGAGTTGGTCCTGCTGGTGTGGGCCCTGTCCTATTTCCCCCGTCTTTAGATGTGTCAATTGATGGGCCCACATGTGGGCAAACTCCAGCTCGTAAAGAAGAGAATCCACAATGACGGGTAAGGCTAGAAGAATGTCAGTTGGGGCATCGCTGTGCATGGTAAGCACCAGATACCTGTTGTGCATTTGACTTACAGACTTTACCACTGCACTCAGTTTGCTCTTAATCCTCCTTTCGTGGCTACCCTTGACCCATGTTGTGGAAGGCTTCTGGGACTGTGGCTCTGCTGTGCTATGAGCACGGTAGTCTCTGTTTTGTTCTTGCTGGATTGTTCAGATTGATTGATCACATTACTCAAATAGTAGTCTCAGTGGTGGTTCCACACCTGGTGGAGACCCCCTGAGATCTCTGGCACTTCAGGTCTGCTCTCTGGCTGGATTTCCTGAGTCCAGTCCTTGCCTTGATTGCTCTGTCCTTGATCACAGGCTGGGCTGCCTGATGGCTCATTGGTCATCAGCTGGTATGGTCTTGGTGCTCCCTCTCTTCTCGTTGGCCTGGCATTGCCACCTGATTTTCACAATATAGCCTGTTTGCTTAATAGTTAATAAACTTGCTTTTTAAAGGGGCAGATAGTAAATATTTTAAGCTTTGTAGTAGATCATATGGTCCTTGTTGCAATTCCTCAGTTCTGCGATTTTAGCCAGAAAGCAACCACAGACAAGATGTAAATGAATGAGCAGACTATGTTGCAATAAAACTTTATTTGCAAAAACAGAGGTGAACTGGATTTTGGCTCATAGTCGTAGTTTGCTGCTTTTGCTTCTGGACAACTCTTCACTGCTTCTCTCTGACTTCCAACCTGCAATAACTGTCTCTTCAGAGGTCATTAGCAAGCCTATTCTAGAATCCTCAATCACATTTCTGAATTCCCCAGAGCCCTGTACTTGTTGACCTCCCTGGCCTGTTGCTTTATTCACTTTGCAACCCTCCATCTAGAATAGCATTAACCATTCACTTTTTCAAGTTCTCAGTCAGCTAAATTGATTCCATGAAAATTTTGTGTTGTTCAACTACACTTGGGCCCTAAATTATTTTTACTACTCCTTCTTTTGAACACGTGGCTGATTTCTTGTCCTCTTTACTATGGCTGTATTCCTGAATTTCTTCTGCTCTTCTAAATTTTCTACTCCCCTCAGATGACTTTGCCTCTGACTTTGATAGATTGAAGGCATGAACTCCACTCCCTCTTCCCTTGACCTCAACACTCTCCATCTTTCCTACTTCAAAATTTCTCCTTTCTTCCTGTTTCCAAGAAAGAAGTGTCCTTATTTGTTTACAAGGACAGCATGGCTCTGCCATTAATCTTATCAGTTTCCCTTTCTCCTCTGCTCAAATATCAAATTTGCCTTTCCTTAGCTCATAGATATGTCTCCCCAAAACTGTGCTTGACCCCACTGCCTCCCCAGGCTGCCATCTCATTTCACTCTCCCTCTTTCACTGCAAAGCTTCTGAAAAGGAGTCTGCCCCTGCTGCTCTCACTGGTTCACCTACCTGAGGCTTGTCCCTTAGCTCTTTGCTGTTGGCCAACCCTACGGTTGGTCCCTACGATATTAAGTCTTAGGTACTTAATACATTATGAACTTGCTTTTCAAAGATCACCGACATCCTCACTTTAAAATCTAACAAGGTGGACTCATTTTTCTTACTTGGCAGTATTTGACATCGTTCACCAACCTTTTCCTATGGACCTGGTCCCCGAATGAACTGTGCTGGCTTATTCCCACCCCTTAGATTTTGGTATTAGTTTTCTAGGTCTGCTGTAACAAAGCAGCACAATCTGGGTGACTTACATTTATTTTCTCTCAGTTCTGGAGTCTGGAAGTCCAAGATCCAGGTGTCAGCAGGACGGTCCCTTCTGAGGGCCATGAGGGAAGGCTCTCTGCCCGACCTCTCTCCTTGGCTTATAGATGGCTGTCTTCTCTGCATCTTTACATGGTTTTCTTTTCTGTGTGTCTGTGTTCAAATTTCCTCTTCTTATAAGGACACCAGTTATATTGAACCAGGGCCCACTCGACCTCATTTTAACTTAATTATCTCTTTAAAGCCTATCTCCAAATATGGTCACATTCTGAGGTTAGGAATTCACCATATGAATTTGTAGGGAGACACAAGTCAGCCCATAACACTTCCCTATCTCATCTTTCCCTTTCCAACCCTCAAATGTAGGTGTTCCCATAGTTCATGCACTTGCCTCTTTCTTTTCGTGCTCTCTCTAGTTTCTTTCTTTGAACAATCTTTTCACTCCTCTATGCTTTAACTATCTCTTGAGCATCACCGTCTTAGACTTTAGGTGTAAATTGTCCCACGGGCACTCCAAACTCAGCATGGCCCAAGCAGAAGGGACCAGTCCTTCCCAATCCACAGTGTGTTCTCCTGCGTGGCCTGAAGCCTCCAGTCCCACGGACACTCAGAATAAGAAGCTTGTTGTCATCTCTGGCTCTCGCTCCCCACGCACACGTGCTTGATCGTTACGTAAGTTCTGTTGTTTGGCACCAAATGTTTGACCCCACTGCCACTGCTCTTATTCTGGCCTGGACTTGAGCCAGCTCCGACTGGTCCATCCACTGAAAACACAAGGTGAGTCATGCCACTCTGGGCTTCCAGAGAATTCTAGTCGCATATTGAATTCTTAGTGACTTTCAGTTGGCCTCCTTGGGCATCGAACACCATCACTTTTGTGTCTTCAAATTCCACTGAGACCGATCTCGGTGTCCTTGCTGTACTCTTTCTGCTCCTTGTCATGCAGAGGCAACGTTAAATCTGAACCTTCCCGGTGAAGTTGAATTTAATTTCTCCCTCTCTGTGTATGTATAATACTTACTTACCTAGACATTTACCCTAATGCGTATTGGCTTGCACTGAGTATCACAGTTAGAATAACAGAGTCCTGGAAAAGACAATTAAAGAGATGTTAGAAGACATCCCTTTCAACGAGGAACTAGACCCTCCATGAGCTAAGCTAACTTGCAGTTGTATCTCTTCTTCCCCTTCTGAATTGTGAGCTTTTTAAAGGGCTTGGTGTGTGTGTCACGTGTGGGCTGTGTGTGTGTGTATTTTCTCCACAGTTCTTGGCACAGTGCTTTGCCCGTAAGGCATGATTCGAGATGTTTCTTAAGTTTAATCAGAGGGCTGTCCTGTGGGGATCTAGCTGTGATCTGAAGACTCGGGCCTCAGTTGGGAAGAGCAAGCCTGTGTTGGTTTGCAAGATGGTCTCACTGCAGTAATCTTTGTCTCCATCATTTGCTCTGTGATTATTTGCTCAGCGTAAAGTAGAGATCATACATTGGGCACTTCTCCCACTGGGGAGGTGACTGGGAGGGGAGGAATAGAAATTAGTTAAATGAACTACTTCTTTTAGTATCTTGAATTCTTTGGAGAAGATGCAGGAGAGGAAACAAAGTAAAATCAAGGTATTTCTTGATAAAATCCTTTAGGTAGATCTGAACCGGTGAGTTAGGGAGTGATCATTTGCACTGAAATTGAATAATTCACGGTAGGGGCCTCTTAAATAGGAACTCCCTCATAAATTTGAATGGAGTTTCCAGATCATTAGGTAATTGGCAGAGGGAAGGGAAGGCTGAGAAAATCATCTGTGTAAACAGCAGCAGAAAGCGCCATCAGCAATAGCAGCAAGCAGGTCAGATATTATAGCGCGAATCGCTGGGAAATAGATTGATTTATTGTGCAGAGCAAAGGGTTCTTTGGAAAGGATGTGGTGATTTAACGTTCTTTCTCCTGCCTTTCCAATGTATGGAATCTTCATGTCTCACTCTTCTCCAGGAAGCTCTTTGGGTCCCTGCATTATCAGGGCTGATACATGGTGCCTCTTGGGGGAGCATTGAGCCCTTTACCCTGGAGGGGCTGGAAGTAACGCCTGCTGCACACCCCTCAGTCTTACCCCCTCTGTCTCAGTGCTTCTTGCATTGCCTGGGGGTGAGGGGATGAGGCCTGTCTGGGTGCCACAGGGGCCCCCCTTGTGGTCACAGCTTCGTGGATACTGGCTGTCACCAGTCTCCTCGTGGAGCCAGTCAGGCAGCACACACAGTTTCAGGAATAGTTGTAGCGTCAAGTTGCCCAGCTCAGACCCATGCAGCCTTCATTTGCAAATGTTTGGGCGCAGTCTGCCTTGTGGGCCATGGCCTCAGATTGACTAGCGGTTCAGGGCTTTCCGAAGGAGACTGCCGCCCTCTGAGCACTGTGTTCACATGTGGAAAAGTGAAGTACAAAGCAGAACATTTGTGGTCAAATGTCGGCAAATAAGAAAATAGGAGAAAATAAAATGTACATTTAATCCCATAATCCCAAAGATAACCGTGGGCCACAGTTTGGGGATAAAATCTCTCAGAGTTTGTGTTTGGGTGTTTTGCACATTTATGAAGCCTCCCTCTCTTTATTAGGAGGGGCCGTGAGGGGAATACTCTTGTATAAGTAGTCTTTTAACTTAGTATTTTGTGGATGTCTTTCCAGGTTGTTACATATGCTGCTTCCTCATCATGTTTAGTAAATGCATTTAGTCCTCAAATGGGTGTGTGTTATTTTTGACTTTATTGTTGAAGAATATTGGACATCCATGAGTGTTTTTCTAAGAACACATTCTCAGGAGTGGAACGATCAGGTCAAGGATTTGGGACCCTCCCCTAAAGATTTTTCCCATCACACTCCCAGCTGCAACATGAGGGGCCTCATCTCCATGCATCCTCACCAGCATTTGATATTGGCATCAACTCTTTTAAAAAAATATATTTTATTGATTTTTTATAAACAGGAAGGGAGAGGGATAGAGAGTTAGAAATATCGATGAGAGAGATATAGCGATCAGCTGCCTCCTGCACACCTCCTACTGGGAATGTGCCTGCAACCAAGGTATGTGCCCTTGACCGGAATCGAACCTGTGACCCTTCAGTCTGCAGGCCGATGCTCCAGCCACTGAGCCAAACCGGTTAGGGCGGCATCAGCTCTTTTTGAAACTGGATAGCCAAAATGGTTTCGAATTATTTATTCTGGATTTCTGGGGCCGTAAGCAAGCATGCACATTTTAAAAATGTTCTTGTTGGATTTTTTTCTTTTGTGAGTTGCATATTGAAGCTTTATGTTTACTTTTCTATTAAGGTGCTGTTTATAAAAAAAAAAAAAAGACTGGTAAGAACTCTAGTAGAAAGAATAGTACTCTTTGTTTATTAGTGCTGCAAAATTTCCCAAATTTGCTGTTTATTTCTTTTATATTATTTTTTAACTTTCTGTTTTTTAAAAATATTTAATCAAATGTTATATCCTCCCCTTTTAAATATTTAAGTTTTGGAGTCATACTTAGAAAATTCCTCCTTACCCACCAAGATTACATAAATATTTACTTCTAAATTAAAAAAAATTTCTTTCAATTAAAAAAAATCTGTTTTATTAATGTATCATATTTCAGATAGTGTAAAAGTAGAATAGTATTCAGCAGTTTCTAACACCAAGCGGCTGCCTCCTGCCATCCTGGGAACCACGCTGGGGGCAAGGTTCCAGGGAGCGTGGTGCTGGATTCTGCCATCAGGCTGGGTGGGAGCTGAGGGCCGCTAGGTTCTGTGCACAGACTGATCTTGTGTTCTCGTTCACAGGAGGAACCTCATTCCACTCCTGCACTGGGCCTGGTGGGCCCTCTCTTTTATTTCTGCTGGGGCTGACCTGCTGGCTCCTGGACACAGGGCACAGAAGTGGGATGCTAGCTCAGGGCTGGGGACAGCGCTCTGTCTGTCTGCCTCTGATCAGGGCCTCCCGCAGCTCAGACACTGCCAGTGTGTGCTTCTTAGGGTTCTGGTGCCGACTGGCTGCCCCCTTCCTAGTGTAGACCCATGACAGACAAGAATCTGTCCTAACAGTCCCTCCCCGAAGGTCCTAACCTCCCCTGTGCTTTCTTACCTCCAGATCCCCTGGAGACCTCTCTGTCCCCTCCTCTTTGACCTCCTGCCTCACAGAGGGATGTGTCCCTGCCTCTGGTCCTTCCTCCTTCATTCTTATTTGCACAGTGTTTGGGAGAGGCAATAAATGAGTGAGATTGATTTGCCATTTTTACCAGAGGTCTAATATATATATTTTTATCGTTACATTTAAAAAAACTACCTACTATTAATTGTGCCTGTGGTATGAAATAGGGAATCTATTTTATTGTTTTTTCAAAAGATTTTCAATCTTTCCAATATTGTTGACTAGTCCATCCACTGATAGAGAAATGCCAGTTTTGTATTATACTAAATAACACATTTGGGCTGAACTTCTGATCTGTGGGTTCTACTCTACTCTTTTCCATTCTTTTTCCAGTGCCATCCTGGTTTCATTATAATAACTTAAAAAATCCATGGTAGGGCAAATTTTCTCTTATTCTTTCTCATAGTTTTAAATTACAATTTTTTTCAGTGAGAAAACAGTTATGATAATTATGGTCACTGTTTATCCTGATTTCCCAGAACCAACTTGCCAAAACCATTAAAAAAAAAAGATGCAGTTATCATTTTTCTTTGAATGACTTACCTTTCCTAACTTTTCTCAATCTAAGATGCCATTTCCAAAGTCACATTTTAAGAATGATATTTTTCAGAAAAAAAAAAAAATCCCCTGGAATGAGGATTTCTTGATATGTGTGGTTCACCCGTGATCCCTCCACTCCAGAGCCGCACAGTGCTGTGTGGTATGGGGAACACCCCAAGTCAAAAAGTAAAAGCACAATAATAGGAGGGAGCGACTCCTCAAGACCCAACGGCTCCCTGAAGTCTGGGACAGGTGGCCCTAGCCATGCTGAGACACGCTGTCTGTCCCAGATGTGAGCGAGCCTTCCCTGCTTGGAAATGGCTCCCCTGTGGCAGTTTGCCTGTCACCTTTGGTTTGCGCCTTCCCTGTTTGCTCACCACGTTCCTACGTGCATCTCTTGAGTCTTTCCTATGTCCTTGAATCATTCCTGTTTTTCTTTAAAGCCTGGGTCCTGCTACAGCCTCCAAACCATTGCCTTCCTCCTCTTAAAACATATCCAGTCCACTTTTCACTCCTGTCACAGACCCTCTTCTTTTTCCTGTTGGCCACTCTACACTTCGCACTCTGCTGTGTGTGTAGGTACCGACGCCATCAGATGCATCGAAGCGCCACACAGTCAGCCCGGTTCATGGTCCTTGACTGAGGGCTGCAACACTCCAGGTGATGTCTAAGGCGGTGTGAGGTGATATCACAGCCACACTCTTTTGACTGCGCCTTCCCTTCCCCACCTGGACCTTCCTTATCCACTGTGCTCCTGAGTGCTGCTGTGCTGAGGCCACAGCTGTGGGTATTTGTCAGAATCCTGAGTGCCAGGAGTCGCTGCATCTTACCGGGCTCTGTGCTAAGTATTCTCTGGATAATTCCAGGTAATGCTCACTGCCGGGCAGTGCGGTAAGTACCTTACAGCTTGAATTTTATTGATGAGGAAACTAAGGTTTAGAAGGGTTGCCTTGTCTAGGGCAGTGGTTCTCAACCTTGGCTGCACATTAGAATCACCTGGGAATCTTTTTTTAAAATCCTGATTTCTGGGCCTCATCCTCCGGAAATTCTGTTTCTTTGGTATGGGGTGGGGCCACAACATTAGTAACAAAGAAACAGAATTTCCGGAGGACAAGGCCCGGAAATCAGGACTTTAAAAAGATTCCTAGGTGATCCTAATGTGCAGCCAAGGTTGAGAACCACTGGTCTAGTGCTTTACAGCTAGAATGTGGCAGAGCCAGGACTGGGCCAGGGGTCTTTAGCTTGAATGCTAATCCTCCAAACAGCTTCTCTTTATATGTTTAGGTGCCTAAGGGTTGGGAAAGGCCCCCTCCCTGAGCACGTCCTTGAGCTGGACATAGCAGAAGGGCCACCATTAGCGGTCGGAGAGTGAAGGGGTGGAGAGCGGGCGGGACTGGGAGAGAGCCTAGGGCGAGGGCTCGTAGGGGCCCCTTTGGCAAGTGCCGGCATCTTGACCGACTCTACACCTTTCTTCACGCCCTAGTCTGAAACCTCCACCCCCCACAGCCTTGGAGCAGTAGGTACAGGCTTACCTCCTTCAAACTTGGACCATCTCCTTGGACCTGGCGAGTAAGGTCATTTTAGGGGAGAGTGGAGACAAGATGACTAAATTAGGTTGGCTTTTGTACCTCTTTGGCATGGAGTGGAGTTTGGGAAGCGATCCAGTGTTGCTCTTCCTGGCTGGCTGTGGGGTAGAAGAAGACAGCAAACAGTGGGGGACCTTGCACTCGTGTTTGTTTTCCTTCCTGGACACCTTCCCTGCCTGCCATTCTGATCTGTCCCTCTGATGCCCTCCGCCAAGGGCTTGTGAAGGTGGCTTCCTCTCCTCAGTCATGGAACCCCTTGCATTCCTTGAGTCCCTATTTGTGTGACCATGTGAACGCTCCCCTCCCCATTCTTTTCATAGTGCCGTTTATACTTCGAACTACCTAGTCTCGGACTGCTTGCTCCATCAGAGGAGAGGGTTCTGCTCTTGAGTTTCTTTTAAGCCTTACACTGGCTTTCAGTGTCTTTATTTGCAGACAGACCAGTGTGTATGCTTCCAAGAGCAGAGGCCCTTCCTCATGTTGTAGCTTCAGAAACACAAACAGGGCCAGCGGTCAACACAAATTTCCAGGATGAGTAAATGCCTTTCATTGTTGCGCTCTGTTCATCCCAGGGACAACTTCTGTAGGTGTCGTCTTAGGTGTTGCCTCTGGAGCCAGTTCACTTGGGTTTGACTTCCCGCTCACTCACTTGCTAATTCTGAAGTTTTGGACCAGTTGTTTAATTTGTCTTTGCTTCATTTTCCTCATCTGTAAAATGGGGGTAATAGTAATCCTGTCTTACAAGGTATGATGCTAATGAACATTGCTTAGAATTGACTGCCACATAAAAATGTTCACTATTTTCATGCATGACCTATTCTTAGAAATTTTCCTTTGGTGTATCATGCCAGATGGCCATGGTCCCCAGAGAAACTTCTAGCATCATTATGACTCCAGTAGGGGCCTGCTGCACAAAAATTTGTGCACTTGGGGGGGGGGGTCCCTCAGCCTGGTCTGTGCCATCTCGCAGTCTGGGACCCCTCGGGGGATGTCCACTTGCTGGCGTGCCTGTCCAGCCTGGGTGAGGGGATGAAGGCTGTTTTCAGGCTGCCCACAGCCCCTTCAGGGTTCGGATCCCTACTGGGGTGCCTGGCCAACCTGGGTGAAGGGCTGAGGGCTGTTTGCAGGCTGCCCACAGCTCCCATTGACCCAAGGTCCCAGTGTGGCTGGCTGGAAGTAGGTTTCTGGGGTTTATTTATCTTCTATAATTGAAACTTTGTTGCCTTGAGCGGATGCCACAGCCTGCCTAGGCAAGCAGTTTCCTCCATCACTGGCTTCTTGTTTGCTCTAGCTCCATGGCTGCCGGCCACCATCTTGGCTGGGTTAATTTGCATATCATTGCTCTGATTGGCTGATGGGCGTGGCTTAGGTGTAATGGAGTGAGGGTTAATTTGCATATTGCTCTTTTATTAGATTAGATGAGAGTTTTAGCTCCCAAGTTTTACTCTTTTGCTCCCTGGAGATGTGTTTTGCTGCAGGTTGCTGTGCAAAGGAGAGTAGCTCAGGGAGGGATTGTCTTACTGCCTCTGTTATACTTGTTCTCAGAAGGAAAAGCTCCTTCATATCATGTATTCATTTATGCAGGCATGCATTCCACAAACATTTGTACACCTCCGATGTCTGATTCTGGGCTCAATGCTGGGAGAACATTGTGACCGAGGAGCTCATAGTGTGGTTGTACTTTGTGGACTCTTGTTGTTGATGAGGTTTTGTTTTTCATGTCTCTTGAGTACAGAAAGGCTTCTCATTTCTTTAGCAGATTCCTCTCCATGAGAGGTCTTGGTGAAGGTTAGGCTGTGACTCAGAGATGGCCTCCTGGTGAACTCACCATCTTAGCTTGTGCTTATTGTTGGTTTCTGCCTTTTTCTTCTCCCATTAGCTGGGACTCTCCTCTTGCCACCTGTCCCCAAGGTGACCGCCACCCTGCATTTACTGTCCAGCTGTGGGGATGACCTTGGGTCCTGTTTGTGACGTTTCTAATGCTGCCCACTGTCTTGAGCATGGCTGTCTGCAGGGCACCAGTGTCTCTCCTGCAGGTGAGAGGTCTGTGCCCAGTGCCAGCCTCCCCACACCAGCTGGATTGGAGGCTCAGCTGGTGCTTGCTTCTGGGTGCCACTCTTCTTTGCCCGAGTATGCACAGTTCTCACAGTTACTTAATCTCTGGGACTCGTATCGCAGCAGTTTTGTAATTTTCTGAGGACATGGGCTGTGACTTCTGCTGCAAACCATCCTGGATCACAGCATACTAGATGCTTTGAGTGCCTACCACCCAATGACTGAGTGGGTGAATTGACATCTCTTGTGACTCGATCAGCTTCAGTCTTCCCTGGGCACAGCCTCAGATTAGTGACAGAATGCGAAGAGGAAGACCTTGTCTTCAGCACTATCATCTTATTTTCAAATATTTATGCGGTCAAGTGCAAAATAATGGGTAAACTCCAAACCACTTTTCATCAGCATGATGGATTGAACGAATCTAATTTACATGCTTTTCATTTTATGTAAATTGGCCACAATGAGGCTAAATCTCCAGGGGTCTTACACCTTTCTCTATGATCTCTTATAGTAAGGTGACCAGATTTTAACATTGGTAAAGCACGACACCATTGGGGGTTGTTTTTTTTTTATTACTTAAAATATTACAAAGAGTAGTACATATGTCTCTTTCCAAAAATCAGGACTTTTTAAAAATGCCCCAAGATGCGGGACAAATTGTTAAAAATTGGGACTGTCCCGCCAAAAGTGGGGCGTCTGGTCACCTTATCTTATAGCCTTTTTCAGGTAAGGTTGGGCTAATTAAAAAACCCCCAAAACAACAGACATTTGGAGACCTGCTTGATTTGCCCATCTTCAACCATATTTATTTTCAACTTGGTTACTGCTATAGATGGAATTCTGTCCCTTCCAAATTGCATGTGTTGAAACCCTAACCCCCAATGTGATGGTTTTAGGGCTTTGCAGGAAATTGGACTTAGATGAGGTCATAGTGGTGGGGTTTTCATGATGGAATTAGTGCCCTCATAAGAAGAGATACTAGAGAGTTTGCTTATATTCTCTTTCTCCCACCATCTGGAGACACAATGAGAAGGTGGCTATCTTCAACCCAGAGAGCTCTTAACAGAAACTGATCATGCTGGCACCTGTTACCTTGGACTTCTTGCTTCCATCACTGTGAGAAAAACTTCCTGTTGTGTAAGCCACCCAGTCTATGATATTTGCTTATGGCAGTCCGAGCAGACTAAGAGAGCTGGTAAAGAATTGAATGTGCCATTCCGGAGAACTCTCCACAGTTCAATGTTGGACACTGTATGCAGGCATTCCCCACCAATCCAGGTCTTTTGTTTCCCCCTGTCTTTGGGTGAGGGCTCCTGACTCTGCCAATAGGGTCGCCCACCTTTGCAGAAAGTTGTCCAGGGCTCTCAGTTTGATACTCGTGCCTGAACCAGCCAGAAGTGTCTAGAAGAGTTAGCAGGAGAACCTGACATGAGGATCTCAAAGGAAGAGGCATAGAAATTTATTAAAGTTAAATCCTTTAATGTTCAACTTCTTAATTAAAAAAGATTATAATAGCCTTAAGGAGAAGCCTTAAAAAAGCAGCTGAACTTTTTGTCTAATTATTTCAGAACTCAAAGCATCTGCCAAAAGCGTCTCTGTTGGAAGGTGAGCCTAAGCATCCCTATGACACGGGCGGACAATTCCTTCCAGCAGGTGCATCCACCTAATTACCTGCTGGCCTTTGATCCTTGGAAATTCTTAAGGAGACAAATCCACTCAAAATCAAAATTGATGTAGGAGATGCACATCTGTTCTGGTCGACACGACTGGTTGTTAACACTGGCCCCTAATTAACATTCTCTGGCCAAGGCTCTGTCTGCTGAGGCTCATGCAGCAGACACAGTGTGTGTGGGCACATGACTGCTGTGGGTCTCTTGAGCCCTGGCCTTGAAGCAACCTTGGTCCTGTCCTCAGGCTCCCTGGGGCCCAACCCCCATGTTGGGGAAATTCCAGGCAGGCTCTTTACTTTGTAAAATGATGTTAGTTTTTTCTAGCTATAAAAATAAATTAGACCCATGGTACTAAGTGTGGTAAGTTCAAACAAATAAGAATATAATTATGTACAGTAAATCCATCACTTAGCAATAACTAGTATTTACATTTTGGTTAATTTCTAATAATTTTACCTATGAATATATATACACACTGATATATGAATATACACATACTAGGGGCCTGGTGCACAAAAATTTGTGCACTCGGGAGGTCCCTCAGCCCGGGCTGTGCCCTCTCGCAGTCTGGGACCCCTCAGGGGATATCCACCTGATGGCATGCCTGGCCAGCCTGGGTGAGGGGCTGATGGCTGTTTGCAGGCTGGCCAAGCCTCCCAGTGTGGACCCTCACCCCATTGGGGTGTGGCCAGCCTGGTTGATGGACTGAGGGCCATTTTCAGGCTGCCCACAGTCCCTTTAGGGTTTGGGTCCCTACTGGGGTACCTGGGCGGCCTGGGAGACGGGCTGAGGGCCGTTTTCAGGCTGCCCACAGTCCATTTAAGGTTCGGGTCCTTACTGGAGTACCTGGCCAGCCTAGATGCAGGGTTGAGGGCTGTTTTCAGGCTTTCAGGCTGCCCACAGCTCCCATTGACCCAACATCCCAGCAAGGCTGGCTGGAATCAGGTTTATGGGATTTATTTATCTTCTATAATTGAAACACTGTTGCTTTAAGCCGAGGCCTAGGCAGGTAACAAAGCCTCCTGTTTGTTTCAGCTCAGTGGCCTCTATAATTGCAACTATGTTGCCTTGAGCAGAGAGAGGCCCAGCTGGCCTAGGCAGACAGTTTACTCCTGGTGCAATGGAAGCCTTCTGTTTGATCTAGTTCCATGGTGGTTGGCCTCCATCTTAGCTGGGTTAATTTGCATACAGCCGCTCTGATCAGCTGGTGGGCATGGCTTAGGCATCCTGGGGAAATGGTCAATTTCAATATTACTCTTTTATTCGAGTAGATATGAATATGCATATAAATATACATGTGACTAGGTGACTAATATAATAAAAGAGTAATATGCAAATTTACCATCACTCTGAGACACCTAAGCCACGCCCACCAGCCAAGCCACACCCACAAGCCAATCAGAGCGAATATATGCAAATTAACCCAGCCAAGATGGCAGCCGGCAGCCATGGAGCTAGAATAAGCAGGAGGCTTGCCCCAGCAATGGAGGAAGCTAAGGTTCCTGTCTGCCTAGGCCAGCTGTGGCCTCCACTCAAGGCAACAAAGTTTCAATTATAGAAGATAAACATACCTCAGATACTTGTTTCTAGCCTTGGGGTCAAAGAAGCGCTGGGAGCCTCGGTTGTCAGGGGCAACCTGACCTGGGCTCCGGTTAAAGCAACAAAGTTTCAACTTTAGAAGTTAAATAAATCCCAGATACCAGTTTCCAGCCAGCCTCACTGCAAATAGTCATCAGCCACTCACCCAGGCTGGCCAGGTACCCCAGCAGGGACCCCCTTCCTGAAGGGGATGTGGCCAGCTTGCAAACAGCCATCAGCCACTCACCTAGGCTGGCCAGGCACCCCAGCAGGAACCTCACCCTGATCTGGGACACCCTTCAGGGCAAACCAGCCGCCACCCATGCACCAGGCCACTATCCTATATAATAAAAGGGTAATATGCAAATTGACCCTAACAGCAGAACCACTGGGAATGACTGGTCACTATGACACACTGACCACCAGGGGCAGACGCTCAATGCAGGAGCTGCCCCCTGGTGGTCAGTGGGCTCCCACAGGGGGAGCTCTGCTCAGCCACAAGCCAAGCTGACAGCTTCCAGCACAGCAGTGGTGGCGGGAGCTTCTCCCGCCTCTTCTGCAGAGCTAAGGATGTCTGACTGCAGCTTAGGCTGTTTCCCGCTGGCAAGTGGACATCCCCCGAGGGCCCCCTGACTGCCAAAGGGATTTCTGGCTGCTGGCTTAGGCCCGCTCCCCGGGCAATCGGGGTTTGCCCAGGGAGCGGGCCTAAGCCAACAGGTGGACATCTCCCAAGGGGTCCCAGAGTGCTAGAGGACACAGGCTGTGCTGAAGGACATCTCTGAGTGCACAAATTTTTGTGCACTAGGCCTCTAGTATTTATGTAATTGTAGATATGCTTTACATGTAATTTTATCACCTGACCTTGTAAAAGTAATACAGAAATCCTGTATAATATAAGGCTAATATGCAAATCAAATGGCAGAATGACTGGTTGCTCTGATGCGCACTGACCACTAGGGGGCAAATGCTCAACGCAGGAGCTGCCCCCTGGTGGTCAGTGCTCTCCTACAGGGGGAGTGCTGCTCAGCTAGAAGTCTTGAGCCAGACACATGGCTGGCGAGCACAGTGATGGTGGCAGGAGCCTCTCCTGCCTCCGAGGCAGCACTAAGGATGTCCAACATCCCCCAAGGGCTCCCAGACTGTGAGAGGTCGCAGGCCAGGCTGAGGGACATTTCCCCCCTCCCCCTGAGTGCATGAATTTCATGCACCGGGCCTCTAGTAAGATAACAAAAACAATATAAATAGTTACAAAAAAAGGAAGAGTTCCCACCAGTCAAACCCACATGTCAGAGGCAACTACTTTCAGCCACTTGTAATTGTTAGTGCCTTAGGATGAAATCAGTCCATCTGAAGTGCTTCTGCATTGTCAATGGCACTTTAAATGGCATGTCTCCATCCACTCTTATGAAAGACAAGGAGCTCCCCACTGCTTGTAGCAGTCCCTCCCCTTTCACTTTCCAATCTCTGCCGGCCACATTTTTATTTCCAAATTGAGCTTCATTGCATTTATATCTTTATTTCCTTATTAACTTTAAACAGTACCTTTTGACCTCCCACTGTGAGAGTCTTTGCACCACACGTTCTTTTGCACTCCCCCCCTTTTTCTCAACCAGTTTTATCAGGAGACTCTTAGGGTGTCAAGCACGTACACTCTGGTCTCTATCTGGAATTGAAATTTCTGTGATTTGTCTATCAATTTTGGATTTGAAAACAAAATAATTAGTGTTTATAATATGATGCTTATGTAACTATTCACTGCAAAAACAAATATTGTATCATTAATCTGTGTCACTTCTCTGTAGGAGAGATATTTAAAAAACTCCACAAATTGGAAGGGAGTGTGAGGTAGAGAGGGGAGCCCACTCTACTCGTATTTGACATTTGTTGTCAGCATTTGGCTTCTCCTCTCCTCTTGCTAAGAAGAGCCAGCTTCAGCACCCTCTTTGCTGCCCCAAATCGCTTTCCCCTGCCCTGAGCACTTGGCACTGTGGCTCTGATTTGCTCCTTCAGTGGTCTTCTGGCTGTACAACTCACTGTCAGGTTTCACCCATGAGTTGCATCCCAGGTTCTCTAATTTCTTGGATTCCTTTTGTGTTTTGCTAAGGTAATTCATTAAGTGATTCTGTTAGGAAGCATCTGTAACTCATAAACTTGCAGACCCCTATTTTGATTGGATATTGGACTGGGTATAAGTTATTTTTTCCTGTAAGGAAATGTTCCACTGTTACCTAGTATCTAATGATCTGAACTGTGTCTACTAAGAGTGTAATTATCATTCATTAGAAAGTTGTCAGTTCTTCCCTCTAGAAGCTTTAGAATGCTTTTTAAAAAATGTTAATCTTTGTGTTCTGAAACTGTATGAAATTTTAGACTATTTGACAGGCCTTTTCAGTCTGAAGGTTCATCAGTTCTGTAAATTTTTCTTCTTTGATTTCCTCTCCTCCATGTTCTCTTTCTCTTGTTCTGAAATGCTTATTAGGTAGATATAGCCCCTCTGCATTAATCCTTAGTATTTATTAATTAAATTTTCTCTCAGATTATCTATTTCTATATTCTATGTGATTTCCATGACTTTTACCCTCAGTCCTTCTATAGATTATTTTAAAACAAAATTTTAATTTGCCTGAATTCTTGATCTCAGGCTACTCATGTTTCATAGCCTCTCAGTTCTCCCTGAAATATTATATTCAAATTCTTCTGAGGCATCTTTCTTTCCTGAGTCCTCATTGTTGGCGCTGGAGTCATGTTTTCTGTCCTGAGTTAACTATTTATATCTGTTTCACTTTAGGTTTTTGATTGTTTGATTTTTTTCTTGGTTTATTCCTTTTAAGTAGTCTCTTAATTCTGTTCCTGTTTTACTGAATTTACTAGCATTTCTAGGAAAGTATTACTTAATTACAGAAGTATGGGTATCTTGTCTTTTTCCTCATCTTCACTACAGTATTTCCTCAGGAATTTGCAGAATGGGGTGGATAAAGTATTCCTTGGAGGTACAGAAAGAGAAGAGGAAGGAATTACACTTTTACTGATTATCTACTGTACAGTGATGCTGGCACCTCAGTTGCCCATATGCTTGCTGGTCCAGTGTGGCGGGAGTGACATGGTCAAGGAAGGGGGCCTCCTATACAAGGGCCATTGGCAGTAGGACCTTCTTCTTGTACTGGTTTTCAGCGATTTGTGACACAAGTGCCTGGATAGGGGGACTGACAGATTATGTTAATCAGTTTTTGGTATTATTAATACCCAGGGAATTGGATCATGCTGATCCTGGAAACCCAAGTGGACCTCAAGAGAATGACCAGGTTGGCATTTCCTGTGGTCCCCAAAGTGACTTTCCTCAGACACTTTGTGAATTAAAACACAGCCAAGCCCATCAGCTTAGACAAAAGGTGGCCAAAACCAATTAAAAAACTTAAAAAAGACTTTAAGATGCCGAGCTTCATTCACTCTCATGAATACTGATGCCTGGCTTAAGTCTTTGAAGTGAGATGGAAAATGACTGCAGGTGGCCTTTACACCCTAGTGAAACCCTTGTCTTATTTCAGGACAAATTTCTTAAGAGTCGTCAAACACAAAGATTGAGGCGGTAACTGCTTTTCGAAGGGAACTCATGCTTTAGAGAGAGCATTTTTAAAAATGGATGATTTTTTGAGATGTTTCAACCACTATATGATTTGCATAAAAAAGTTGATTTTAGTGAGCAATCTACAAGCCCAAATCTGTGAAGTTAAAAAAAATCTGGAAACCGATTTTCTCCAACTGTTTCAGAATCTCCCAAATGAATTGATCAAGTGCTTTATAGACCCATTTGTTAAAAATTTGAAATCTGTCAATTAGTTTGCGAAACCATCCATTGATATTAGAGAAGATGAAATATTATGAGCCAAGTATCAGCAAAAATGTTGGCCTGCTTGTGGGATGAAGTTGAAAAAGAAGCATTGTTAGCATCAGCATTGTGGGCTGCAGAGCAATTTCTTCCTGGCAGATGTCTATTGTTATTTAATTCAGGGAAGTATATATGAGGTTGTAATAAAAAAGAACTTTGTTTAGTGATTTTAAAAAAAGGAAAAATGAATATTGTGATTTGGTAGATACTATCAGTGACATTTTTCTAACATTTGGAGGTGTGAAAATCAGTATGGAAATACACCGAACATAAAATCAGATTTTCAAGTCACTGTATAACAAAGTGTTATGTCAAGATTTTTAATAAACATGAATAATATTAAGTTACATTTTTTTCTAATAAGAAAATCTAATTCCTATATATTGAGAGAAAAGCAGTTTTAAATTTATTGGTCTAGACTTGTACATAGAATTCTCATATTTCAGAGTGCGGTCTACATATGCTTTCTCTATTTGTTTTAATAAAGTTGTCATAAATGTATTTGTTTATTGCTTTTGTTTTAGAAATTGAACCAGCTCCTTCAATTTCTCTGTTTTCTAATTCATCTCTTTCATTATTTCTTTACTTTCTGTTGTCTTTGTTTTGTTTTTATTTTTCTAAGAAGTTAGTGTTGAGTACTTTCTTCATATTTATTTTTCTCTTTAAAATAATGGAGCCTGGCAGGTGTGTTTCAGTGGTTAGAGCATCAGCCCACAGACTGAAAGGGTCTTGGGTTCGATTCCCAGCTGAGGGCACACGCCTGGGTTGCAGGTTCAATCCCTGGCCTCGGGCAGGCTGTGTGCAGGAGGCAGCCAATTGATGTGTCTCTCTTACCAATCTCT
>PVJC01016859.1:0-33221 GCA_004026665.1 Murina feae | reverse complement strand
GGCCTGGACAGCTGCCAAGCAGGCCGCCGACCCCCTGCCACCTCTTACCCGCTCCCCGATGCCCCACAAAGGGCCTGGGAAGCCCACCGAGCAGGCCGCCGACCCCCTGCCACCTCTTACCCGCTCCCCAACACCCTGCAAAGGGCCTGGGAAGCCCACCAAGCAGGCCGCCGACCCCCTGCCACCTCTTACCCGCTCCCCGGCCCGCCACCTTGCTTTCCCACTTCCTGGTGCCCTGGTGCCCTGGTGCCCTGGTGCCACTTCCAACTGCCATAGGCAGGCAGTTGCAACAGAACCCTTTGGTTTGTTCTAGTTCCGTGGCTGTTGGCCTCCATCTTGGCTGGGTTAATTTGCATACAGCCGCTCTGATTGGCTGGTGGTAACGGTCACATTTGCATGTTTCGCTTTTATTATAGAAGATATCCTCTTCTCAACAGGACACCTTGGAGCATCATCATTCACTCATTAACTCCCAAGACTCAATCAATGCCTCGATCAATAACATCTGGTCTCTGGAAACAGAGTAAAGGGGAACAGCCTCATCGTTAGGAGGTTCTCATTCCAGAGTGTGGTCCTCAGCACCCCTGTCAGAACCCCCTAATCTGCTTATCAAAATGCAGATTCCTACACCCCACACAGGTGCATTCTGAGGGTGGGGCACCAGGAAATTAAAAGCATTCCAGTGATTCTTTTGCAACAAAAGTCTGGGGCATTTTAGTCTAAGAGATGAGAAAGGCATGCAAACAAGTTATTACTACCAACACGTTCTGGGGCGGGGCGGGGGGGGGGGGGGGGGGGGGGCGGCGGGGAGGAAGAAATAAAGTTCAATGATTTCCAGAAACAATTTCCCAATATCCTGATGTCCCTGTTTCTGCCCTGATGAACCTGCCTAAGGCCACACAATTGCTAAGTGGTAAAGTCAGGACTCAGCCTTGGGTCTGTGTGACTGAAGCTGCGATGCACTTCCCCCCCCTTCCCCCATCCCCTCAGGACACTGGGCTCCAGCAGCCTCCCACGCTATGGCTGCTTTTAGTTTCCTTCGAGGGGCTTACAGACCTCTCGCCTCTTGGGATGGAAACCACCCAGGCTGATTCTGAGACACAGGTGACCATGGTGACTGCTCCCCAAGGCAGGACCTGGTGAGTAACAACACACACCTGTCGGTGTGGCTGGACTCGGACTGCCCTGGGACGCAGTCTCCACAGGCCAGACCTGCTGCTGAGTCACTCAGAGAGCTCGCAAGGGTCGGGCTCCTGCCACCTGCAGCTTCTCTCCCTTGTCAAACTGACTTCCTTGGACCCAGAACTGTGTCTACCGGTTTTGGTGACCACTCTCCCTGGCACGCCCGGGCTCCTAGCAACTCCTTTCAAACGGGCTGCTCCAGAACAGCAGTCGCCAACTACCCCCTCCTTTTGTCACCACTCCCCAGAGCTCAGCACCCTGCGTAGCTCTCAAATAACAAACAGGAGGGGTTCGCTCACCCTGAAATCAGAGCAAGTTTTTCAAGTGTTATCAGAAAGCCTCATTATTGCTTTTTTCCTAGTAGCTCGATTTAACTGTTAAAATATTTTGGAGGCATTTCTCTATGCTCATGTCTTGTTAGGTGACGCAGGCTGCATCACTCGGTCACTTCAGCATGATTCCAGGAGATTTATTTTATTGTTATTGTTATTTTTTAATCAGAGAGGAAAAGAGAGGGAGAGATAGAAACGTCAATAATGAGAGTCATTGATTGGCTGCCTCCTGCACGCCCCCCGCTGGGGACTGAGTCTGCAACCTGGCCATGTATCCTTGACCGGAATCAAGCATGGGACCTTTCAGTCCGCAGGCAGATGCTCCATCCACTGAGCCAAACAGGCTAGGGCCCAGGAGATTATACTGGTGATGGAAGAACTGGGTTGAGCCTGCCCACCACTGCCCAGGCCAGGAGAGGTACAGTGAGCAGCCAGGAGCTTGGAATAAAACCAGGAGCCCAGGATTGGACATCCACTGTTGGAGAAGGAATATAAGGTTCCCTGCCCTCATCGGAGCCTCCTCCTCTCCCGTTGGGAAAACTAGACCTGCACATGCATCCGGTGAGCGCTGAGGGGAGAAGAGGTGCAGGGCAACAGTTCTTAAGGTCTAAACTGGGATCCCGGAGCTACGGAGACAAGGAGCCACTTTTCAATCAGCAAGCAGAAGCATTCCAGGAGGGTGGGGTTCCCTCAGCAGGAACCATGTCTTTTATTCCTTTTGAATCTCCTCAACCCTAGTGAGACTGTAAAGCACACAAATGGAGTTTAATAAATGCATGTTAACCAACCAGATGATTGTCTCAAAGCAGAAAAAAATAAAAATAAAAAAATTCAGAGCACCCACGGTTAGCAGGAACAGAACCTGGAGGTCAGTAACGTCCTGGGCCCTGTCCACTGTGATGTGGCAACAGCTTGGGAAGTGCAGCTGCTGCAGCTCCACCCACTGAGTTAAACTGAGTCCTGGGAGAAGGAGGCAGCTGCCCTCCGAGAGAGCCTCCTGGTCAGAAAGCTGTGAACAGGCACCCATCAGCGCTTCTAAATTAAATTAGAGACCAGGCAGCAATTCCACGGCCAGCGATGAGCCCGGAAACTTCCGCTAATTCAAGGTCGCCAGCATCTACCAGGAGCGCAGCTCCATCACCTTTCCTCCCTAAGCATAACAGCCTGAGCATATGTTACAGAGAATAAAATCTGGCTTCACAATATTCAGTTTTAGTCCATGCATTGTTCTCCACCAACACAAAAGAAGTGCAGCTTTCAAAGATAGAATCAACCATATTTTTAAACTACACCACTTTTGGACTTAATACTAGTGGAAAAGGGCAGCTTTTCTGCTACTGTTTTGCCAGGAGATACTCTCAGAAAAACTGTCTTTTTCCTATTACCTGATCCTCCTTTTTACTTATTCATTGTTAGATCTTCTTTGTGAGCACACGGAACCCTACCTGCTGGTTTTGCTCCATTAGCAGAGGCTGGCCAGCATGTGGTACTGGGAGGGGCTGAGGCCAGCACAGGCTTGGTAGGAAGGGGTGCTGGATCGATTAGTGATGGCTGAATGGGTGGGGTGGGCCTAGATGTGAAAGTGCTGTGCTGCCCAATGCAATCTCCTAGAACTAGGAGAGGTTTCTGAGCTACTGGTTTTATTGGTTGTACCTATGAAAAATACGTAAACACGTGGAAATTAAAGCTCTGCCCCAGTTTTCCACAGTTTGTCTCCTTCTTCTGTTCCTCCTGCTCAATATATAATATAATAAAAGAGTAATATGCAAATTGACTGTTACCTGAGACACCCAAGCCACGCCCACCAGCCAAGCCACACCTTCCAGCCAATCAGAGCAGCTGTATACAAATTAACCCAGCCAAGATGGAGGCCAGCAGCCATGGAGCTAGAGCAAACCAGAGGCTTCTGTTGCAACTGCCTGCCTAGGCTGGCTGAGCCTCTGCTCACGGCCACGCCCACCAGCCAATCAGAGCGGCTGTATGCAAATTAACCCAGCCAAGATGGAGGCTGGCAGGGTGGCTCTGCACTGGGAGCCTCCGTGGCTGGCATAGCTGTGCCAGGTGTGTCAGCTCAGTGAGGGTGGGTCTGGTCTGGGTCCTCCTCAGGGCATCCAGGAGCACCCGTCCCGGGTCCGCTGCCTGGCTCCACCCCCCAGGGGCCTCCGCGGGGCGTCCAGGAACGCCTGTCCTGGGTCCGCAGCCTGGCTCTGCCCCGGGGGCCTCCACAGGGCGTGCGGGAGCATCTGCTGCACAGTGTGGAGAATCCGAAGCCAGTCCGCTGCCTGGCTCCATCCCGGGTGTGTTTGTTCAGCAGCAGGGCCCCAGCGTCCGCCCCTGGCTCGCCACCCAGCTCTGCACCAGGTGTGTCCCCTCAGCGGTGGGAGCCCACCAGGCATGTGCGACCGTGGGCCCTCTGGTGGGAAACGTCTAGGCCTGCACTCACCAGCCCTCCCACCCCCCAGTGCATGAACCCTGAAGGGGCTGTGGGCAGCCTGAAAATGGCCCTCAGCCCCTCACCCAGGCTGGCCAGGCATGCCAGCAGGTGGACATCTCCCCCGAGGTGTCCAAGAATGCAAGAGGGCACAGGCCGGGCTGAGGGACCTCCACCCCCCGAGTGCACAAATTTTTGTGCACCGGGCCCCTAGTCTATGTATATAAAAGCATAATATGCAAATCGACTGGACCAGCAGAACTACTGGTCGCTATGACATGCACTGACCACCAGGGGGCAGACGCTCAGTGCAGGAGCTGCCCTCAGCCTGCAGGCCCTAATTGCCTGATAGCAAACGGGGAACTGGGGGTGGGTGGCAGCTGACGTGGGTGACATCAGGCCAAGGCAGGTGCAAGCGAGTTTGGCCTCCATCACCCCGCTGGTTGCCCTACAGTAAGGTGACCAGATGTCCCGCCAACAGTCCCAATTTTTAACAATTTGTCCCGCATCCCACAGCGTTTTAAAAAAGTCCCGATTTTTGGAAAGAATGCACAACAAGCTAGGGAACGGCGGGAGAATGGGCAGCCATGTGGCTATTTAGCCAAGATATGAGTTTTACATTATTTTTGTTAATTTTATAATGTTAAACTTTAATAATACAAATAATTGTTGAGAACTGATTATCGAGAACTGCTTAACGAAGTTCGCATTGTGGATCAGTTGTTGGAATTCGACCACCATTGTTTGGACTTAATGAACAATGGCATTTTTTGGGATTGGCAACGATGAAAACATTTTGGAACTGTCTCTCAGAATGATGCACATCGTACTGCGTGCTAGTAAGCTAGTTAAACAAGTGATGTCATTACAAATCGGCTATTCAGATAATTTAGGTAAGTAATTTATTTATTTATTTCACAAATACATAAATTTTCTTGAATTTAGCAGGCAGTACTCATATTATTTATATTTTATAATGGCAGCAAAAAGTCTAGCGCCGGCCTTGAAAGTGACACTTACCACTTACGTTATGGCAAATTCAGAGGAAAAATAATACAAGTTAGTATTGTTATTATTTAGAAAGAAATATAGGATTAAAATTAAAATAATAACGTACTGTCCTTATCAGGAACTAATGCTGCGACTGAATGCATTTTTTCTACGGTAAATAAAGTGTGGACATCAGAAAAATCACAATTAAGTGTTGAGACTTTGAAAGCCATTTTATGTGTGAAATATAATTTAACAAATTCTTGTGAAAATTTTCATGACCTTTTCAACAACGACAGCAATCTACTAAAAAAAAATTCACTCAAATGAGAAATATGCCAAAGAATAAAATAATACTATAAAGAGACATATGTACTACTCTTTGTAATATTTTAAGTAATAATAAAAAATAAAAAAAGACACCCCCCCCACCCCCCTACTCCCGCCCCGTCAATTGTGTCCTGCTTTACCAATGTTAAAATCTGGTCACCTTACCCTACAGGCCTCAGCAGCAGAGGAGGTTGCGTTACCTGCCTAGGCTCGGCTTAAAGGAACAGTGTATCAATTATAAAAGATAAATAAACCCCAGAAACCTGCTTCCAGCCAGCCTCTGCTTCAGCTCGTGGCTTCTATAATTGAGACAATGTTGCAAATATGTTGTTGCCTGGAGCCAGGAGAAACCCAGGTGGCTGGCAAACAGTTTTACTCCGGCTGCAACGGAAGCTGCCTGTTTACTCAGCTCCGTGAGTGCCGGCATCCATCTTGGCTGGGTTAATTTGCATACAGCCGCTCTGATTGGCTTGTTGGCGTGGCTTAGGTATCCTGAAGAAACAGTCAATTTCAATATTATGCTTTTATTAGATACTAGAGGCCTGCGGTACACAAAAATTTGTGCACTGGGGCGGGGGGGGGGTTGTCTCTCAGCCTGGCTTGTGCCCTCTCACATTCTGGGACCCCTTGGGGGATGTCCACCTGCTGGTGTGCCTGGCCAACATGGGTGAGGGGCAGAGGGCAATTTCAGGCTGCCCACAGCCCCTTCAGAGTTCAGGTCCCTACTGGGGTGCCTGGCTGGAAACAGGTATCTGGGATTTAACTTCTATAATTGAAACTTTGTTTCCTTGGCCTCCCGCTTGAAGCCTGGGTTGCCTCTGGCAACCCAAGGTCCCAGCAGGGCAGGTATCTGGGGTTTGTTTATCTTCTATAATTGAAATCTTTGTAGCCTTGAGTAGAGCTCAGGGCCCGCAGGGCCCTGGCTTCCTCCATTGCCCAGGGCAACTCCAGCTTCGTGGCTACTTCCATCTTAGTTGAGTTAATTTGCATACTCGCTCCTGATTGGCTGGTGGGCGTGGCTGGTGGGTGTAATGGAGTGAGGATCAATTTGCTTATTACTCTTTTATTAGTTTAGAAGATTAGCTGTACCCAGCTACGTATTGCTGTGGCTCAGCCTGGTTAAATGGAAAAGAAAGAAAAGAGAAAGCACACATTTCTAATATGTTTAATTGCACAATGATTGTGGGTATACAATGTGCCTGCCTGGGCAGCTGCCCTGGCATGCCGCCACCCCTGCCCTGTCCAGCTGGTCTGGCCTCGCACACGTGCACCTCTGGAGCCTGGGCTCCCCAGCGCTAGCCTGCACCCCCGCTTCCCATGAGCAGCCCGCGGCTCATGCCCCACACCCGAAGTGGTCCAGCTGCTCCTGACTCCTGCTAGCAGGGGCCCTCGCCGAGCAGCCCAAAAGCCAGAGGAAAAAGGAACCAAGGAAGCTCTCCCACCCTTGTCTGCCATGCTCCCCGTGAGCCCTTGGCCGCTGGTGTGGGAGGGATGGCAGTGGCCGCCTGCACCCCAACCCCCAGCCCAGCCCCAGCCCAAGGCTCAGGCCCACGCTAGTTGATATTTCACAATATGATAATTGGCACGCTGATTTTCAATTGCAGTACATGAGGTGGCATCCCTGGCAGATAGAGTGAATTCAAAAATTCTGTTGGATAATTAACCGCTTCATCTGCTTCCACAATAGTGTCAACGGACTTGTATATGACTGCCTGGCTTTGAATGTTAGACTGAATAATATTGTTAAGTTCATAGCGTGTGTTGCTTTTACATCCAACAGATGGCGCTTTTTTTTTAAAAAAAGCATGTTTTCACCTGTTTTTTCAAAAAAAAGCATGTTTTTACCTATCACAGGTGTGACATCTATATAATGCAGGCATATAAAAACATGTGCATATTCGTATGCAACATTGTGTCAAAATTTCAAAGCAATCACTGAAGAACTTTTGGAGATTTGAGATTTTGAACAAACGAACATTTACATTTTTATTTATATAGATACTAGAGGCCCGGTGCACAAAAATTTGTGCACTCAGGGGGGTCCCTCAGAGTGCCCTCTCTCAGTCTGGGATCCCTCGGGAGATGTCCACCTGCTGCATGCCTGGCCAGCCTGGGTGAGGGGTAGAGGGCCGTTTCAGGCTGCCCACAGCCCCTTCAGAGTTCAGGTCCCTACTGGGGTGCCTGGCCAACCTGGATGAGGGGTAGATGGACGTTTCAGGCTGCCCACAGCTCCTTCAGGGTTCAGGTCTCTACTGGGGTGCCTGGGCAGCCTGGGTGAGGGCAGAGGGCCGTTTCAGGCTGCTCACAGTCCCTTCAGGGTTCAGGTCCCTACTGGGGTGCCTGGCTGGAAGCAAGTATCTGGGATTTATTTAACTTCTATAATTGAAACTTTGTAGCCTTGAGTAGAGCTCAGGGCCCACAGGGCCCTGGCTTCCTCCATTGCCCAAGGAAACTCCAGCTCCATGGCCACTGCCATCTTAGTTGAGTTAATTTGCATATTTGCTCCTGATTGCTTGGTGGGCGTGGCTTGTGGGTGTAACGGAGTGAGGGTCAATTTGCATATTACTCTTTTATTAGATTAGATCCCACATTCAAAAGCTGTTAAATCATATTGTTTACCCATATCTTCAAAAAAAATCACTTCTGTCATGGTAAACAACCTGCTTCCCTATTTATAATGGTCTGGCCCTCTAGCAGCTTCAGTGCAAAAGTATAGCTATATGCCTACAAATGTCAGGTGGTCATAATAATCTGGCCACTCAGTGTGTGTGTGTGTGTGTGTGTGTGTGTGTGTGTGTGTGTGTGTGTATTTAAAGAAATCCAGGGAAGGTCTTTAGGTAGTCCCTGACCACAGAATCATGGATCAGAGCCAGTTTTCTCTCTCTTTTCAAAATATATTTTTATTGATTTCAGAGAGGGAGAGGGAGAGAGAGATAGAAACATCAACAATGAGGGAGAATCATTGATTGGTAGCCTTCTGCCTGATCATGGATTGAGCCCACAACCCAGGCATATGCTCTGACTGGGAATCGAACCGTGACCTCCTGGTTCATAGGTCAACACTCAACCACTGAGCCACACTGGCTGGGCAAGGCAATTTTCTCTTGACCCCTGTGGTGGACAGGCATCACCATCCAGACCAGTGCTCAGTGGAGCTGACACAATAGGTGCCATGATCCTTAGCCCCCTTCCTATCGTCTCTCTGAGTATTGTCAACAGAGATGAATGAGCACGCACTCTTCGAAGGTAATGCAAGAAAAACTTGTGTATTGCACTACTGAATGCACCAACCTAAAGAGCACACGCTGTTCTTGTCAAGACACCTGGAAAACAAATAGGAAAAATTTCACCTGAGGGACATTCTTCCGAGGAATTAATGTCCATATAAGAACCCAAAGCGAACGCAGAATAAATAAATGACTGTACTTGCTGAATCTTCCCTAGAAAGGGAAGACTAGAAGGGAAAGGGCAGTGAAGCAGAGCAGGCAGCCAGGAGCAAGCCTATCCCATGGGAATGTAATATGATACAGAGGCAGCCAGAGAGAGGGAGGTTAGGAAGTGGATGGTGAATCCAGCTATGAGCTACTAAAGGAAACATCCATTTACGTCCGTACATTATGCACACCTCAAAATAAGTCGAGGTGGACCAAATAGCTTTTTTGTTTTTGTTTTAAACTCGGGCCATAAAGAATCAATGGAAAAGAGATCGAGTCACTTAAGTTATAGGATTTACAGGTTGAACTTGTAGTGCAGATTTTAAGGTTGCATATAAAATATAGCCAAAATCAAAAGGAAGACAATCACTAGAATAAATTACCCACATAAGTAAGAGCATCAAAGAGTTAATGTCATTAGTATACAGAGTTCACACAATATAAGACACACAAGACTCCAGCAGATAGATGAGCAAAAGACAAAGAGACAATTTACAAAAGAAGTTAAATACAAAAATGTTTACTATTTTTCACTGCATATTGACATTAATTTCTTCATTAAAGAAATTCAGATGGAAACAATGAGATACTATTTTTATGCTAATTCAGGTTCAGTGAAATGGGTCTTCACCATACACTTTTGATGTGAGTTAACTGATCTTGAAACATTTTTTGGAAAGCAACTCAATGTGAGAGATTACCCCAAAATATGCAAATATATTCATCCAGTATTTTCACTACTAGAAACCAATCCCCCAAGATCTAAAATACAGGAGGAAATACACTACACAAAAAAAGGTGAGTGTTGGCAAAACAATTAGAAAGTACTCAAATGTCCGACAAGAAGTTATTAATAAAATTATACTACATTGCACACAGCATTCATGAAGTATTATGTATTTGTAAATGTCACAAAAGTTTTCTAGGAACATGTAAAAATGTTCTAATATTAGGTAGAAAATGCAATATTCAGGTGGGATACATGACATGACATTTATGCTTTAATTGTTTAAAAGAGTATAAGCAACGAGAAGATTCGAAGGAAAATCTTTGGTGGCAACAATATTTCTTTTCCCTCCTTCCCTATATTTTCCTTCTTGTCTAAACTATGTCTGCAGAGTACAAGGCAGCCTAGTTTTTGTGAGCCTGGGCTCAGACCTCGAGCTCTGCCTCTTACTAGCTGTATAACCTCAGAAAATAACTCAAGACTATTTCTCTTCTGAAAAATTGGGATAATAAAATGATTCACCTCACATGGTTGTTGTGAAGATTAAACGAGTTAATGTATGTGATGCACCTAGCAACACACACCCAGCTGTAGCCACCTTAAAAAAAATCCTTTGAAGTGACAAAGTTAAACATTTAGAGGGCTAGTATACTTCATAATTAGAAGTGATACCATGGTTTCTAGGGAATAACTGATGTTACAGAGAAAAAACCGTATGATCGTTATTTTTTAAGGTTTACAAATTATATTCTTTCTTAAAACACCAGAATTTTATACCAACCTATCAAATGTTATTTTGGAATTTGAGAAGCTGATCATAGATGGACTGTGTTCAAACGATACATTTTTGAGATAAACACAGTGAGTGGCAACATTATGCACAACACATAAATGTATAACAAGAAAAAGTGAAAGATCTGGACCATCCCACATATTAGATGTAGATACCAGGTTTCACATGTGACCTTAGAGCTCACTTTAATGCACTTTTAAACATTTAAGATGTAGCCTTTACTTCCAGGATATATGCAACTATGTAAATCAATATCTCTCCCCTTTTCCTAGAAATTATGGGGGAAATGAAAATGAAAAAGAAAACATAAATGCCTTCTTCTGCTAAACTAGGAGACAAAAGTAACTTCCAGAGAAGGGCTGTCAAGAGCTCAGTGCAAGTTTCTTCACCACTTTCTGTCTTGGTGCCCCCATCACTGACTGAGGGCACTAATAGCCCCCCTCCATAGGGCTGTGATGAAGATTGAGTGAAATCTGATAAGAGGCTGGAGCCGTGCCTGGAATATGATCAGCAATGTCTGTGTGTTGGTTCCATTTTAAAATAATAGTAATAAAGCAATGGCAGAGAAACAGGAAGGAGAGTGGTGGGTGCCAGGGGCTGGGCAGGGGAGAATGGGGATGCGCTGTTAACAGGTGTAGAGTTTCAGTTTCACAAGATGAAAAGAGTTTTGAATACTGGTTGTATGACAATGTTAAATTGTGGGCCAGTAGTTTTATTGCTGGCTTTACCTGGTGGCCAGATGAGTTTCTATGGAACGAGTACAAAAAACATTTTACGTAAATGTTAAAGGCACGCTTTAAAATTAAGCAACCATTGCATTTTGAAGTTATTTATTACACGTTCTTATAAGCTAACATCTTTTAAAAGTTTTCTAAGGCCACAGCCTTAGCAAACAAGAATTCTCGTGATCCGGCCGCAATGTGTTAATGTAGTTAACTACTGAAATGTACACCTAAAAATGATTAAGATGATCGATTTTATGTTATGCACCTTTTACTACAATTTCTAAAAATATTTATCTTAACTACAGTTTCTTTTTGCACTGGTGTACTGTACAGGGTGATGGTAAGTTATCCTCTGAAAGTCAATTACAGCATTAACTCCCTTTAAATGGCCCAGTGGTTTCCCCGAGCACCATTCCCCAGCCCTGCACTGGACAGTCTTGTTTTCCTATGCAATAGTTGGCAAGTTACCGCCTGAGGGAACCCTCCCTCCCCTCACTGGAGGGGAACCTGAGGAAACTGGCACTGATGAATGCTTGAAACAGCTGGGGGTAAGAGGGAACTGATCAGGAAAAGACTGAAGAACTATCTCTGAGGCAGTTCACTGAGGGTGGAAACCACAAAATTTCCAAACAAAAGCGTCAAGGATTTGGGGGCCGCTTCTGAGTGGGAGAGGTCGACTTGGAACTGTGGCTTTTTTGGGACGTTGTGATGGACGAGGAGACAAGACCCATATATATGTAGGATCTGGGGCTCTCTCCCCAAACTGAGAACATGTGATCCCTGAAATGGCATTTGAGTGGCAGGCCACACTCTGAGCCTTTTGTTCTAAGAGGAATGTTTTAATCTGTAATTTAATTTGCATGTGTCTCAGGGTTGAGAAGATGACACTTGCAGAAAATGTAAGCTATGCAGCCAGATTCGTCTCCCTTTGACACTGACTTCCAAGGAGTACAGAGGCCAAAATTAAACCCAGTGACAGTAGCTGGCCTGCCTTAGGGAGCTGGTGACATCCACAGTCCTCACCCTGACAGACCCATTGCCCGCGAGGCTTCATCTTATCGGTTATTTCCAATAGGCATGGCATACATTCTGAATTAATTTCTTCTTAGATTAGCATCAACCGTGCTTATCAAGGGTATTTTTTCGATTTCCTGGAGTTGTCTATGTCACCATCAGAACAAATGTAGGCTATGACCTAAAGCAGTGCCCATCCTGAGTGTCACAGGGACCACTCCTGCTCTGAGTGGAGCACTAAGAATCCTAATTCACAAAGCCCGTCTCTTGACACACACTTTGTGGCCCCACCCCTTGCCTTAGTCTCCACCTGACCCCTGGCTGCCCCCACCTTCCTCACCTGACCCACTGCCTCCAGCAAAGCCCCAGTACCCTTCCCCTGGTCCCCTGCAACACTTACAGAAGCAGGAGTTTAGCAGCTGTAACTGCAGCTTCTCTCTGTCCCCAGAGTCCTGCTTGCCTCACACTGAGGACAGACACTTTCTGCTGGTAGGAGGGTGGATGGAGGTGGCTGAGCTTTCTCAGCTATCTGACCCCCCTGTGCTATGTCACCTCACAAAGGCAGGTGTGCCTCTCCCGGCGGTGTGTGCCCCATGTTGGCACCTTACAGTCCCAAAGAAACTCCAGCTCCTGGCTTTCTGAGTAACTGTCTAGCACCGTCCGAATCGCCACCCTGCTTCTCACTGATTCCGTGACCTCATTTTCTGTGCCTGCTAAACGCTCTGCTCACACTCCTTGGATGAGAGAGGAGGTTCATTCAGCACATGCAGAGGCCCCCAACACGGGGCAGGTCAATCCCACATGGGCATCTACAAGCTCCACTATCCCTGCATGAAGGACCCCAGAAACGAGAACCGTAGGCATCCTCGCCACAGCACCCGGCGAACCTGGGCAGAAGGGCTCTGCTGCCAAGAACAGCCCTGCACTGACATGCCCCGGGGCCACATCTCCAGAAGGTTCCCAAGTTTGTGCACACTTACGGACTGGTGGCTACGCTGACAAACTCACCATTAGCGCCATGAGCTCTGCCTTATACCACATAAATAACCCAAGTCCCAGCCAGTCCCCACCTAGTACGACACGAGACCACCTGAAGTCATGAAGGCACAACGCACACACTTTCTTTTCTATTCCCGGTACCTGGAGGGGGTTTTCCTTTCAGCTTCCTTGAATTCTTTGCTGCTATACTACTGTCACCATCCTTTGGGGAGGACGCAGGAAATGCCACATACTCTGTTCTCTCTGCAAACGCATGGAACCTGAAACGTGGAGAGATTGGCAGCGTTAGGCGGGAGAGTGGTGCTTGCGCATGTCCATTCCGTCTCCCAAGACTGAGCTTGCTCTTCCCCGCTGCCGGGCACCATCAGCACTTCCCTGCACCTTGCCTGCTCCCCCAGGTGGCATACAGGGAGGTGATGTGTTGGGATTTTAACTGATCATTCTTCTCTTTATTACGGAGTCATTGCTCAGCCAAATGATATTTCTTGAGCCTGGAGAAATGATACCCTGTACTTATGTTGATTCTTTGTTCATGGCAGCACAGTCTTGACAAGTCAAGTCTATTGCGGCTCCACAGTGCCCACAGCCCTGTAGTCAAAGCTCAGGAGACAAGGGGCACTGGCTCACCTGCCGAGGGCACCTGCCGATGGCCACCAACCAGGCTGCAGTCGGCTTGAGCTCGGCAAATACACTTCCCCGGGACCCACATGGAGTCCGAATGGGAAGATTTCTTGTGTGGATGGTTTAGGGACTGACTCCTCCAAGCGTGGCCCAGGAGAGCAGCGCCTGGGAGCTGCTGAGGACGCATGTTCCCGCAGCCACCACGACGCTGAGTGCAAGCAGCACTTGAACAAGCTTCTGTCCCAGAGACTCCGGCTCCTTAAAGCTCCAGAAGTGCCGGTTGTGGTGCGTGGGCTATGGGCTCAGCCACCGCCAAAGCCACTTATCCGGAATCTAAAGGCAGTAGGCACAGGAAGGTCTTCCAGATGGGTGTGGAGGTCTCTGAGGACTGGTCCTCCAGCCTCTCAGGGGTGGCCTGTGGCAGCTCATGCCTCCCAAAGAGAACCCTGAAGCACAGGTGAGCACGGCTGGGAGGATGTGGCCTCACCTGGGCCACAGAAAGGCCTCTGTCCCTCCTACTTCTTTTTTATTTTTATTGATTTCAGAAAGGAAGGGAGAGGGAGAGAGAGATAGAAACATCAATGATGAGAGAGAATCATTGATTGGTTGCCTTCTGCCTGATCATGGATTGAGCCCATAACCCAGGCATGCGCCCTGACCAGGAATCAAACTGTGACCTCCATGACCTCTGGATTCAGCGGTTGACGATCAATCACTGAGCCACGCCAGCTGGGCAGTCCCTTCTATTTCTAAAGGGTTTCAGGTGACACTAGGACGATGGCTTGATGGCAGTGAACAGCCAGCCTTGTCCAGCGGCTCCTCATGAGGCCGATGGACTCAACTTGGCTGTGCCTGCCTCCCGCTGGCACCTCTCCCCAAGCAGAAATGGCCAGCATGCTGGCGGGGCAGAGAAGAGATTCCAAGCTAGTCCTGGCAGGCCCCACCCCCTGGGTGCCAAGGCCTTTGGTACCCAAGACTTTCTCCTCCCTGACGTGGTCTCCTGATTAGAAAAGAGAGCAAGGCAGCCATTCCCTCTGGCTAATAAGCCTCGCTGTGCAGAAAGCAAGTCACCATTAAGAGCCCACAGAGCACAGCACACACCTGAGGGCTGGGGGCTCTGTGCTGGGTACAGGGGCGCCCAGAGTCCAGGTCCCCGCCCCTGAGACACTCAGGACATGCCCTTACGGTTGGACACTTACTGCACTTCAGATGGGGCTCAAGAGCCAAAAGTGCAGGGAGACCAAGTGGGACCCAGGGCCCCGGCACCGTGTGGGGCAGGAGCACCGCTGGCTGTGGTTTGGGATCACTTTTGAGGGCCAGAGCAGGAATGGGAGGGCTGTCTACACCTTGCCCACTTCCTCAAAACTCCTGGCTGCATGGCCTACAAGTCAGGAGCTGAAATGCAGGGTAAATTGTTAAGCTTTGAAGTGCTAAAGATCAGAGGGAACTCCCTGTTAAATTACTCCCTGGCCAGAGGCAATGCCTGCTGAGCTGAGAGGACAAGCAAGGTGACCATACCAGTTGCCTTTTTCTGTCTCCAATAGCAAAGTGGGGCAGTGAGCCCTTGCTGTATCTGGGGGCTCAGGTACCCAGAATGGAAGCCAACTTCTCCCAAGGGCTTTAAGAGCAGCGTCCCTCAGACCCCCCAGGAGTCCCTGCCTCGCCCTCCTTCCTGACAGCATCTCTGGGGCTGCGGCCAAGACATCTGCATTGTGATCAAGCTCCCTCGATAGTTGTTAAGCAAAGCACAGGGCTGACTGCATATTCCCAGGCTCCCTGTATTGCATGGAATCAGCCTGCAAGGGAAAGCCCAGGCCTCTGATGATTAACAAGCTCCCCACACAAACACGATGAGCAACTCAATTTGAAAAGAAACCCTCCGGAGCCCCACTGCACTCAGGCCCAGGCCTCTCCTGGTACTCACACAAGCAGCTGGCCTTTCTCTCCAGGCCTTCAACTCACACACACACACACACACACACACAGGCCCTCAGGGGTTATTTTAAAATGCAGATTTCATTATTATTCATATATGCTGAGGCCAACAGATCACTTCAACTGCCACTGAAAAGACAGTCCATTACTCACAGTTCCCACTGTGAAGTGCATTGTGCCCAACCTCCCGTTCGTACACGGAAGCCTATAAAGTTTAACCTACGATGAAGGTAAAAGGAGGTCCTCAGGCTGGAGTCCTGATCCGATAGGATTAGCATCCTTTTGAAAAGACACACAGGGAGCTCACCTGCTGTGGATTCCCTATCCCCTTCTCTTTCTCTCTCTGTCCCTCTCTCTCCCTACCACACAGGACACAGCAAGAAGGCAGCTGTCTGCAAGCCAGAAAGAGAGCTCTCTCCAGAAAGTGAATCAGCAGGCACCTTGACCTTGGACTTCAGCGTCCAGCACAGTGAGACATAAAAGCCTATTGTTTAAGCCCCAGCCTGTGCTACTTGGCTACGGTAGGCAGAACTAACACCGTGCCCAATAGCAGGAGCACCCCGCCCACACAGGGCTGCACAGGAAAGCACCAGGGCCCTTCAGGAGGCAGAGGAGGCAGAGGAGGCAGAGAAGGCAGAAGAAACATGGGAAAGAGTCTGTATTGAGCTTCTGCAGGAAGGCATGGGCAAGGCAGAGTAGGCAGGCTTGGGCTGACTATGTTTGCATAATTTCAGCGGAGTTTTCTGGTATCTGGCTCTGGGGTAAGTAGGGAATAGGGGTCTGCATTGGGCAGCTTGCACAGGTCACTCACTCACTAGCTCTAGGATCAGCCGGCCCTGGGAGGGGCAGACTCTGCAAGGTCAGCAAGGTCCTACAATGTCCCAAGCATCCAAATTACAAGGAAACACAACAAGGCTGCCCTAGCCAGTTTGGCTCAGTGGATAGAGCTTCGGCCTGAGATTCCAGTCAAGGGCACATACCTCAGTTGCAGGCTCCTGGCCCAGGCCCTGGTCCGGGTTCATGCAGGAGCCAACCAGTCAATGTGTTTCTCTCACATCAATATGTCTCTCTTTCCCTCTCTCTTCCCTCTCTCTAAAAATCAATGGAAAAATATCCTCAAGTGAGGATTTTTTTTAAAAAGGCAAGACTAGTACAGGGTGGAGAAGAAAAGGTGCGTGGAGACTCAGATGGCTGGGGAGACGGGAAGAGCAGACTGGCTAGGCCCCCGTCCCTGCAGTGCCTCCAGGGCCCTACCTGCCGTGGGCCTTGGCGCTCAGGTCCTTTAGGAAAGCCACGGTGCCTTCTCCCCTGGCGTTGAAGGACACGGTGCAGACAGGACATGGCATCTCCAACACCCTCGGGAGGAGCAGCTCCTTAGACTCCTCGGGAATGTCCCCCACCACAAAGTAGTACACGGATTCAATCTGCAAGAAAGTATCCCAGCAGTTCGCCTCCTGCCCGCCCCAGTGGACAGGGCTCCCTGGCAACACTTCCTACAAAACGGCATTTTTTTAAAGGGGTGCAGGGGGTGGGGGGCGCGGGAAGCGGGGGGAAGGGAGCGCAGGGAGGTAGCAGCACTGCTCAGTGTTTCGTGAGGACATTTGGGGACCAAGGTCAGGAGGGAGGGATCCAAGGCCTGGCGCCGAGAAGGTCTGTGGGGAGCAGCCGCAGCCTCGGGTACCGCACGGGAGGAAATGGTTGGCAGCTGGAGAGGAGCCTCCTCTGGGCCATGAGTGCAGCACACAGGGCAGGAGCAGCAGCAGCTGTTTTCAACAGGAAGACACAGCCACTGTGGGCAGAAAGCTTGTCAGCCACTTGCATGGCGGAGCCAGAATCCTGCAATCCAACTCCTCCATCCTTGGTCTGAGGCAGCTGTGACAGGAAGACACATCCCTGCCTGGTTCATCCTCTGGTCTCATCTAACAGGGAAGTGCATGCCTGGAGGCGGGTGAGGCTGTCTGAACTTCGCACAGCAGGCGAAGACCCAGATCCATCCACAGGGCCTTGACCTTTTTCGCCATGACAACGGTGAGAGAATGAGCAGCCCCTGTGTCAGGACACACACACACACCCACACACACACACACACACTCCTTCAATCGGGGATCTTGGAGATGCACACCTCACCAGATAGGAGGCAATCCTCAAAAGCTCCCTGCTTCATTTAGAGCAGCGGTTCTCAACCTGTGAGTCGCGACCTCTTTGGGGGTCAAATGACCCTTTCACAGGGGTCGCCTTAGACCATCCTGCATATCAGATATTTACATTACGATTCAGCACAGTAGCAACATTACAGTTATGAAGTAGCAACGAAAATAATTTTATGGTTGGGGCTCACCACAACATGAGGAGCTGTACTAAAGGTATTAGGAAGGTTGAGAACCAGTAATTTAGAGTGATGTCAATCCCACCCGAGGGCCCCATGACAATGATCCTACAGCAACCATAATGCCCTTGCTCCTTTCCAGGATTTGCCTTCCATTGCACACACCACACCCCACCCCCAACCCTCAGGAGCTCTGGGGCAAGTAATTCTAATGACGATAAGAGTGAGAGTGCAGTTTACCTCGCGATTGGGTTTAAACAAGGTGACCTACACTTACGTACATAAAAGAGCCCAGGCACAGCCCGCACTGCACAGCATCTACACCTGCCTGCCAACACCTGGATGGATTGTCTCCAGTTGCCTGGAGGAACCCCCATCTTTAAGGGATAAGGAGATGCCCTATCCCTTTAGGACTTGAGAGCCTCTCTCTGCTCTAATCACAGGCCCCTGTAGCAGAAGGTAAATGCTCAATGATCTCCCCCAGACTTCCAACCTGGGACTTACACCCACCTGGCACAGAGACAGGCTTATGATCAGCTTCCCAACTGGTTAGGACACCCTGTGGGCAGTGGCCACAGCAGGCTCTGTGCCCTGGAGCCGGGAGGGGGCAGGGCGATGGAGGACGCAGGTTGGGAACTAGGAGACCATAGTGGGAGCAGAGGCCAGCCTACTGCAGCAACAACCCTCCTCCAACACGAAAGAGCCCCCTCTGCCTGCCCTACCTCCCACCTCGACTTCCTTTCAGGCCTTTTAACTCCAGCTCTGACTTTAAAAAGGATCAAATGGCCCTGACCTGTTTGGCTCAGAGGATAGAGCATCAGCCTGCAGACTGAATGGTCCCAGATTCAATTCCGGTCAAGGGCATGTACCTTGGTTGCAGGCACATCCCCAGTAGGAGGCAGCTAATCGATGTTTCTCTCTCATTGATGATGTTTCTCTCTCTCTCTATCCCTCTCCCTTCCTCTCTGTAAAAAGTCAATAAAATATATTTAAAAACAAAAAGGATCAAATGGGAGTAAGACTGAGGGAAGCGGCACGTGCTCTCAGCCAGTGGCAGGAAAAACACCGAAGGAGGAGCAGTGTTGTCTGGATTCCTTGTTATTCTAAGATTGTTCCTCCAGCAAGCACACGAGGCCCACTTTCTCCTGCTGCTATTCGTCACCTTGTGTGAGATGCAGGGTGGACGCCAAGCTACTCCTAGCGATGCGTGTTTCAGCCGTGTTGGTGCCAAGTGTTGCACAGACGGTGCATCCTCTCAGAGGATCTAAACTCACAGGTGGCCTGAGGTGGGGAGCAGACACGGGGCTCCTTCTGGGTTTGCTAGCTCGGCGGGGAGTCAGGGAGGGTAAACATCTCTAGGTGGGCATGAAGACTGGTAGTAACCCAGGAGTCTGGAATCCCTGTCCAGAATGTTTTCCCTTGAGATTTCATCAAACTAAATACTGCTGTAACCAGCAGTGAGTCGGGATTTCCTTCCCTCTCGAAGGCGATAAGGTTACTCATTAAGTTCAGTCCTCAGCTTCTTAACTGCCTGTTTCTGGCCGGCTCCCAGGTATCTGAGCTACATGCTTCCCACGGCCACCTGTCCCACCCCTCCCCTGCACCCTGCCTTTCTGCCTCGCTGGTCCGCTCTCATGACGACACTGAGAAAAACAGAGGAGGACAATACACTTCCTACCACCAGCCCCTCGCCAAACTGGCAAAATGCCCTTTAAAATGAAATGACTCTGGGGTCATCTGCCATTCGGGATAATAAGCTAATGTGAATTATTTCACACAGCAGTCCTGCGGAATATGAATTATCTTCATGCCAGTTTACAGATGAAGAGACTGAGGCCTGGACAGGTTAACTGACCCGGTCTTACAGCTAGTAAACCCTGGCCACCTGATCCCGCGAGCTGCTGTCCTTGCTTTCAACCACTTCACTCTGTCGCCTCTTCATGGCAAGGCTGGTCACCTATTGGAGAGGAAGGTGCACTCCCAGCATTGTCAGATCACGGACGCCAAGTGGCCAGAGGCCAGGCGCCCTTCCCACTTCCTCAGCCACCACACCAGTCGAGGCTCCGACCACCAGCTGTCAACGTCACTGACCAAAGCTGAGTCCAGGAGGTCATCTGGTTCAGGGGTATATCTCCCCGAAACCCTTTCCCGAACCGACACCTCCAGGCTCCCCGCACAGGCCTGGCTGGGGCAGGGGCAGCCAGGATCGGGGGCAGCTTCCTCACTGACGTGAACTTCCCTTATGCAAATTTCATTGAGTCTGATAATACAAGACCTGGGGAATTAGTGGGTGACATTCAGCTATTTCCTACGTCACAAACTCTTGCCACTTTATGCTGCATAGAACAGGGCGGAGCTTTTCTGTTTCACTTAAAATGTCTTGTTCTGCCTGGGCCAATGTCCAGCTGTTTCCTGCGGCAACTGCATCTGCCGGCCAAGGAGTCCTCCGCAGCCTCCCAGCCACAGGCCTGGGGGGAAGAAGGACCAGCCCGGGGAGGCTGCCTCCTGACTGCCTGTGGCTCTCACTCGTCAGAGCCCCGAGGCTTCTGGGTCTGAAAATCCCTGCTCCACAAGGAAGCAACAGTGACAGTCAACCCCATCAGCACGGCGAGGTCTGGCAACACCATCTCGATCGTCGTACAGCTTTGGCCACTGCAACAGTTTTGACCAACCTGGACCTTGAGTGGAACTTCCAGATCCGCCCTGGCCTGTGGCAGCCCTCTCCTGGTGCAGCAATGTTGGTTTTCTGATTCTCCTAATGGCAGGGACTAGGCCCGTGGTGTCAATCAGCTCCCATCTCAGATCTGCCCTAACACCCTGACCACCACCCATTCTCAGGACCCCCAGGCTTCAGGGTCCCTGTGTCCACCCGCTGCCCCTGTCAGTCCCCGTCGGTCACAGAGGCTCAGCAATTTCACCTGCCTGGTCCCATGCAGACCACCTCCCTTCACTTCAAAAAACTCAAATATGCACCCTAGGTTGGGGAGGGGACTCTCTCAGACTCACATCTGGCACCCAAGCCCAGGAATCTCAGCACTGCCCTGGCCGGTGTGGCTCAGTTGGTGGAGCGCCATCCTGTGGACTGAAAGGTTGCAGGTTTGATCAGGGTCAGGGCACTGCCCAGGTTGTGGGTTTGATCCCAGCAGGGGTGCCTGTGGGAAGCAACCGATCCATGTTTCTCTCTCACATCGGTGTTTTCCTCTCCCTCTCCCTTCCTCTCTCCCTAAAAGTCAATAAAAAAATAAATTAAAAAAAAGAATATCAACATTATTTCCTTCTTATTCTTTCAATGTTCATCAAAGACTTAGCGAGCCCTTGCTGGGCCCTGCCACTGCTAAGGACACAGAGGTGAGATCCGATGCCTGTCTGCATCACTGAAGGAAGTAAATGGAATGCCGGGGGTGCGACTGAGGTGGCCCCTCCTTCTCTACTGCCTGCGGGGGGAGCTCCTATGGAATCACGTGGGTCTGTCTCCCATGCACCCACTTAGTCTTCCAGTGAAAGGGTAAACACATGTGTGCCTGTCAGTGGATGGAAGAGAGGCTGAGAGAGAACAGGAGCCCCTGGGGAGGTGGCCGCTGTGAACGCAGAGGCAGGGCCCCTGGTTAGCTTCTCAGGCCGCCGAGATCACCAGGCTTTCCTTTCCTTCCTAACAATGCCCTCATGTCCTGGGCCAGGAGGCCTTCTGGGGCCCCCTGCACCTCCTCCTCCTCATAAAGACCAAGCAAGTACCAACCTCTGAGAGACGTGTGCAGGGTTCTGACCATGTGTACTGCAGGGCAGAGCCCTGAACTGGACAGCACACCTGGGCCCTGAGGGTGATGCCAGTCCCTCTAAACTGCGGAATACCTCCAGCACCCCAGGCTGCCCTACCCATGAGCCAGGATTTCCCTCCAGGATACTTTGGCACTTCACCCATGTACAGTGCTCTTCACATGCCATGATTAGAGATGTAAGCAGACTCCCATCCTCTGCCCAGCTCCTCTGGACTTGAAGGCTCATGCTCATCCCACTGTTTAATTTTCCTGGCCTGTCTGTGGTGACAGAGCCCAGTCTGGAGGAGGCCAGGGCCTCTGAGCATTCCCCTTCCTCGTAACCAAGCACATGGGACACCCTCCCTTCTTGTGTGGACCTGATACAAAAACCCAACTTCCGAGTAAGTCTCTGGACACAAGACAATACTCACTTTCTTGGTTCCTCTCAGGACTCACTTGTGGGAGATGCTAACCCCAAGTAGGTTATCCTCAGCAGGAAAAGTCTGGGTGTTTAGCTTTATTGTTCAAGTTTCTTAAGCCTTAATCTTTTCTAGTCATAGCAAATGACAGCAACATGGATGAGTCTGAAACTCACTGGGGTGGACTGAGTTTCACAGAGCAGGGGGCCCATTCCCTCCCCGCCCCACCCTACACAGGTGTGAGCTGTGCTTTCCTCCTCATAAAGCATAAGGCGTGGCAGCTTTACCACCGAGGCAGCTGCATGTATAGAATCTCTCTTGGGACCACAACCAGGCAAAGCTCTAGGTGGAGGGACCGCCTGTCTAAGTGCACTTGGCATCTGCCATGCTCCACAGTCTCTCCTCAAGAGTCTTCAGGTGGCAGTTGATGGTCAGTGTGTGTAGGCTTCTTTCTGGGTTCTTCCTCTTCTGGGCTTCCCTGGGACTCACTAAAATGTCCCATAATTCCTGCGCTGGGATGAAACCCAGAGAAAGGAGAGGCACAAACCAGACGCAAGGAAAATAGAAAATCAAGGTCACTGGGAAATCTTGCAGTCAAGTTGTCAGTCAGCTGTGATAAGGGTAGCCAGGGGAACAAAGAAAGAAAACACCCATGAGGGTGCGTGTGCACACACACACACACTCACACACACACACACTCGAGCCTGTGAAATGTTCCGTTTCGTGAATGCTAATTACAATGTCCAGACACTTGAAATTTTACAGATGTTAAGACAAACTTGAAAAGCCAAAGAACAAAGTAGGTTGTATTTTGTTCTTCTTTAATGGGAAACAGTTGCTCTTCTGGCTTCGTGAGGATAAACAATGTGTTTCCAATGTCAAACCATCCTCCTCAGTATCAATAAACACAGTCTGGTGACCATGGAGGACTACCCTTTCAAGGTGCCAGCACATGGCTTTCTTGCCCAAGAAAGGACTTCTTAATGCAACAGAATAAGCTTGAAATCTATAGAACTCCCCAGCTCCCAGGGTCAGAAAGCAAATAAACATTAATATTAATTAATAGGCATTAAGTAGCTGTATCTCAAAGGAAGGGGACTCACGTAGGGAGTTGAGGCGGGTCAAAGGTCCTGCCTGCCCAGAGGATTTCCTCTCTGGCTTGCCACTACCCTTGACAGTCCCACCATTAAAGTCACTCACAAAACACACATCCTTGTGGCTGAAAGATACATAAAACACTACAATTAATCACTTCTTCCAGATAAATCTTTATTTCCAAAAGGTCACTATCAAAATGTACATATGTGAATACATTCACATTTCAAATGGATGAATCACTGGCATGGATGTACGTCACCTCGGAAAGCACATGGCAGACCCATTAGTGAGAAGGGGAAGTGGGAAAGCTTCAGAACATGGACGTAGGGGAAGGCCTACTTCCTCACCCGAAGGCTGCTAGAGGACTCGTCCAACCTCTCCTCCCATAAGAGTTGCCTGATCCATCTAATTGTCAGGAGAGCAAGAGGGGAATTAAAGTGTTAGAGATGAACCACGGCCTAACACCCGTCCTTCCTGGATGCTCAGTGGCTCTGAGCAGCATGTGGCGCTCCTGGTAGTGGCTAAATGAGGGTCGACCCCAATCACCCCACAGAGGAGCCCAAAGGACAGGTGTTAGGGAGTCTCATTTTGGTTGGTCCAGCTCTGCCGTCACCAAAGCTGTGATTTTGATCCCTGTCTGGGGCTTGTCACTCTGACTCACTTGGTTCCAAATTCAGAGGAGAATAGGATTAAGACTTATGGGGTTCTTTAGTGCCAATGAGGAAGCCCCTGTGGGATGCCCCTGGAAAGGGACCCGGATCAGGGGAACGGCAGTATGAGGATACTGAGTGTGAAACATAAGTTTGAAGCCACCTTCGTGACTGGGGCCAGGCCTGGATACACACTTACAGTTCTGTCTTTCCCAGCTTCCTGCAGAGCGTCCAGGCGGCTAGCCTGGCTCAGAGCCTGCTCGAAGGTCAGTTTCTCAACCCAACTGATGGCAGCAGCTATGGATTGTTCCATCACAGGAGCAGCATTCTCCTGCCATTTCACAGGCTCTTGAGAAGCCCTGAAAGGAATCGCATGGGGCTGTCACTGGCAGTGGTCAACAAGAACAGCTGTCAACCCTCAGTCTCACAGTCCTGAGCAAAAGTCACTTAACATCAGCACTGAAAGAAAGACAAGCAGCTCCCAGCCCTCTGAGAGACACCAGCAAACGGGTGGTTCTGAGACAGGTTTCCAAAGCACCATTACCTTCCATCAGCTGTATTGATTTGGAAAAACAATGGTTATGGAGAACAGAAAATTTCAAACATTATAAAGCAGATTAAAATTATTGAGGAAGTGCCCTAGCTAGTTAGGCTCAGTGGGTAGAGCATCGGCCTAGGGACTGAAGGGTCCTGTGTTCAATTCTGGTCAAGGGCATATGCTCAGGTTGTGGGCTTGATCCTTAGCAGGGGACGTGCAGGAGGCAGCCGAACAATGATTCTCTCTCACCTTTGATGTTTCTCTCTCTCTTTCCCCCTTCCTCTCTGAAATCAATAAAAATATATTTTGAAAATTGTTGAGGAAGTTATTTTCATAAACAGGCATATTTATATGAACTGTCTTCTATTACTAATAAATTTGTAAGGATTCACAGCATTAAGATTTGCAAATCAGCAACAATTTTATTACAATAAAATTCTGATTCTTTTATTACATTGTTTTCATTGTTCTGAAAGAATCCCATCAGTGGTATTTTGGATTAAAAATAGTTTTGTTCTACCTGACCGGTGTTGCTCAGTGGTTGAGCATCGACCTATGCACCAGGAAGTCACTAGTTTGATTCCCATTTAGGGCTCAACCCCCAGTAGGGGGCGTGCAGGAGACAGCAAATAGATGTTAATGTTTCTCTCTGATTGATGTTTCTATCTTTCTCGCTTCTTCTCTCTCTAGAAAAAACAAAATAATAAAAATATACTTTATAAAAAATAGTATTGTTCTGAGTTCAACAGAGCATATGTCCTTTAAATTTATTACATCATTTTGATTTCAAAAACAGCCATTGGAATGAATGTATCTCCATGTTTATAATCCAGTGACCTATATGGATCATATGAATTTGTGAGCGTAAGAATGGTGTGAAACATGGCCTCAGCGAGCCATCCGGAGCTGTTTCTCGGAGCCCACCTCCAGAGACAGAGGCTGCCGCACTCGCGTGTCACCTGGGAGGCCTTCTTGGTAGAGACTCTGGCCAACTGGCACATGCTAGTGCATTTCCAAGAAAGCTACAGTGTGGTACACTTGAGAGCACTTGTTTCCTTCAATAAACTGTGACAGGATCAGGAACATTGGGTAGGACACAATTAGGCAGCATTCCCAAAGATGTCATCTATTTAGCTAAAAATATTTTATGTTTCAAAAGGAAAAACTCAGTTTATTAACCAATGTTATCCCAATAAATTTAATTAAAAAAGAAAAGAAACATTCAGGTAGACGCCCCCCTTCCAGGTGCTTCTTGTCAGGGAGGCGCAGTCCCTGTTCCACATGGGAAGTTGGCCTGCGGTCCAAATCCTCTCAAATCCAAGTGCCTGTGAACGATTGGCTGTGAAAGCTCTGAACACGGCAGATTCTGTAAAGTCAACCACCTATTGTTCTGACTCGGGGGGAACTGATGGAGAGGTCAACTTGAGTTGCGAGCTCAGTCTAAAAACCAGTGAAATTTGTGATGAGTTTAAATCCATTATCCAAGTAAATTCTAAAATGAGTAAAGGGATTTTTACTCAATATAATTCATATTCTTATATTTTTTTCATCTTGTCATGCATTGAAGAAAAGTGTGTTTCTAAATCTCTCCTAATTTGAAAACTAAAATACCAAGTGCAAAGCAGATAAAAGTTTTCTGAGATATTCATTGTGGGTTTTCTGCTGGAATTCTATATTCTAGGAAAATTACAAAATTACATCCCCCCCCAAAAAAAGAGCTAACTATGTTATTACGCTACTTATCTCCAAATGAATGAAAATTACCTATGAAGTTTCACGGAAGTATCCCATGTCCATGGAAACTCACCGTATGATGTTGAACTTGGCTATGAGAGCCACCTGCTCCTCGAGGACCATTATTAGAGCATCTTGGCACAGACTGAGCTCCTCCTCCCGCATGTCACCAAAATCCAGCACTATGGTGATGCGCTCTTCCAAGATGACACCAAAAACCTGCCGGCTCTTGCTGGTGAGCCAGTTTATCCGCTGCTCATAACTCTCTACCACTTGTTGTAAACGTTCCACAAATTGATAGATCAGCTCTGATTTAGCTGTCAGCTTCATGAAATTAAATAAGTTAATTAATAAAATAATAAATCATGAAAATAAATAAATAAATAACTAGGATACCAAAACAAGTCACCTGACCCACAGAGCAACCAGGAGCAACAGGGCCCACTGAGGCGAGGCCCCTGCCATCAAGAACTGCATTGAAAACAGTTTTGCAGATGACCTCCGAACCCCATCCAAAAGGAAGCTGAAAACCCGTGGCTGATTCCCCACAGGAGAAAAGATGATCATGTGCTATTATTTTTTTAAAAGATCTATTTCTAGATCATGTTTTATCTTTACAGTTACAGAATAATCATTATCAGAAAATTCCCAAGGAAACTTTTAAGAAATTAAGGAGGAATAAAAAGAGAGGAGCTTATTTTTATAAGCCTCACTAAAAAGTTTGCCTAACTAGAACACGCCAAAAAATATTTCTGAAAATGCTTCTAATCACGCCAGCACACCTGCCGGCATCCTCCAAGGATGATACGCCGGCGACTATCCTCCTGCTCAGACCTCTATCCTGTGTCCTGCGTCTCTCAGTCCAGGCGCCCCTGCATCTGGATCACTTGGTCACCTACAGCTGCCACCAACGCCTGTTGGGGCCATCATTGAAAGGTGACAGACTTGTGGGCCATTTGTTGTACACAAAATAAGCCATCATCCACACAGACCAGGCACAGTCGTGCAAGGCCTTTCAGAGTGTAAGGTAGTAGGAGACATAGGAAAGGAATAAGAAAAAATTACACTTATTCTGTGAAGAATCAAAATTTTAAAGATCTGGTATCTTTTAAAAACTTCAACAACCCTTAGAACACTCCCAAGTACCTAAACTGTCTTTTGAACATACCATGTGCCACATTGTCATGCCTTGGCTCACACGGTCCCATCTGTCTTAAACTCCTTTCCTTCCCCAACCCCTTGTCCCTCAAACTTATTCCTCAAGCTCCAGCATCACTGGGCGCAGTGAGCCCCTCCACACGAGCCACTCCAGGCCTCAGCAGTGACCACAGGGCCTGACCCATAAGGGAATTCCCACTTACATTGTATGCCGTGCCATCCTCGGCTCTGTAGACCCGTGGAAATAGTCCATCGGCATACCGGGAAGCCACAAATCTCCCCAGAGAAGTCACATAATCTGCATTTTTATAAAAAACAGCAACCATCAAAACGGTGCATTATCAACCCTTATTCTTATTTCAAAATGCTTTTCTCCAACACCATTCAGATCCCTAATGACAGCAACACGCTGAGATGCTTTGCATTCTGAAGTACTTCTGGGTGCTAAAATGTAACTGCTTATGATATGATAATCCTTTAATACCTGAATGAATGAGGATAAAAACGGGATTTGCTTCTTGGTTTCCTGGTTCATTTGTCCAGTATAATTAAGTCAGAGGTCAATAAGAAAACAGAGAAATTGTGTTTAATTTTTCAAAACTTGTATTCAGGACTTGAACTTGTTTTCAGAGTTTTAAAAGTTAAACTCAGAGACTGTCCATGTTCTCTCAAGTGGGGGATCATGAATAGATGAGTGAATGAAGCAAGTGGGTAATGGATTCAGAATACTCACACAGAATTCAAAACCACAAGATTTATCAGATTATGTGCTCAACTGTTCAGTATTTGTTGCACGAACACATATTGAACACCCACTCTGTGATACACACAGTGCTCACGGAATGGGAATACAATGCTACCTAAAACATTTTCTCCTTCATGGAGCAGAAGGCTATGGAAAGGATTCAAGGACTAACTCTGAGTTGGCAGGACAGAAGATGAGGCAAGGCTTCCCAGAGATGTTCTTACTGAGATGATTACTTTACTGCTATTGTTGTTAAGTTCCAACCATAAGAAGAAGAATGGCGGTACTCTCAGACCTAGCCCATCCTAGTCCCTGCCCTTCTAGGGAGGCAAGATGACAGCCTGCTTTGAAAAGGCAGAAAGGGTAAGGCTGGATTTTACAGCTTCCCTGGCCAGGCTTGGTCCCACATCATAGGGGTGATAAAATTTATAAGACTTGCAGCTCAATGTTCATAATAGTAAAGAGTAAAGAATGAACTATTGAATTCCATCAGCAATAATGTGGACAAAATGGGCCACATACCAAACCTGATAAGCTCAGGGAAGGCCTGCATAGAGGGCCTACGAACTCAGAGACGGAAAGTAACTACATAGGGTGCTCTGAAATTAACAGTTCCTAACTAAGAGCGAGTTGTGGTCAGTATTTTCCTTGACAAAGATCAATCTTTACCTTAACTGAGACTGTCTACTATCTTTCTTACATCTATAACAGCATACCTTTAGAATGTCAGAGTAATCCCCTCTTTTCCAGACCCCTCAGGGTACAATCTCCAACTAGAGAAGGGACCATGGAATTTCTCATTATCACCTTGCTGCCTAAATACCATCTATCCTTTACTCACCAAGCAAAAAAAGTATGCATCTCTCCATTCTACTTTTTATCCACCTCAGAGATTTCCCACATTGCTTTCTCCTTAATGCTCCAACAATGGATTTCATATAACACTCCTTAAAACTCCTTCTTTGACTGTAATATATAAAATAAGCTGTAGCTCTAGCCAGTTTGGCTCAGTGGATAGAGTGTCAGCCTGTGGGCCGAAGGATCCCAGGTTTGATTCTAGTCAAGGGCATGTACCTCAGTTGCAGGCTCCTCCCCGGCCCGGGCCCTGGTTGGAGCACATGCAGGAGGCAACCAATCAATGTGTTTCTCTAACATCAATGTTTCTGTCTGTCTTTCCCTCTATCTCCCATTCTCTCTAAAAATCTATGGAAAAATATCTTTGGGTGAAGATCTTAAAAATAAAAAAGAAAGGCCCTAACTGGTTTGGCTCAGTGGATAGAGCAGTGGCCTGCGGACTGAAGGGTCCCAGGTTCGATTCCAGTCAAGGGCATGTACCTTGGTTGTGGGCACATCCCCAGTGGGAGGTGTGCAGGAAGCAGCTGATCGATGTTTCTCTCTCATCGATGTTTCTAACTCTCTATCTCTCTCTCTCTTCCTCTTTGTGAAAAATCAATAAAATACATTTAAAAGCAAATAAATAAATAAATAATAAAAAAGGAAGGAAGGAAGGAAAAAGTTATTAAGGGAATTTATAAAAGTTAAAAATAATAATAAAATATGCAGTAAAGTGGCTATTCTCTGTAGCACTTTCTCAATCTGTTGAGATTTTGCTTCCAAGAAATTGTCATCAATTTGGCTAATAAACTCATAAATATTCTCTACAGGTTTGGATGTTTCTTACATTGTCAACACTCAAACCTCTCAAACTCTAAAATCTCTGTTTCCAAGAAAGCTGACAGATAGAGCAACTTCAAATCACCGGCAACACTCTCTCTTAAGACAATTACCTGGGCTGAGGAAAGAGTCCTGTTTTGGTGGATTGAAGGAGATGAGCCTATGGGAGACTGTATAAACTGCAACTGCTAATTAAAATGTGAGGCATTGTGAATTTTGCATCTAGCAACGATTAATTTTATAGGCAAATTCTCACAGAGAAAAAAGTATTAACTCAGAAAAAATGTAAAAATAGCTACTTGAAGGTACTAGAGAGCAATCAAGAACAGGCAGAAACTAGATTGACATTAATCCTTGAAAGAAGGCAATTGGGGAGTTTTTCACAGGGAGGACAGAGTTTGCAGTTTGAGTCCAACCAAGTTAACTACCTGGTAAAATAAGAATCAGCTCTCCACACATCAATTCATGAATGGATCAACAGTGATATATCCATACCATTCATCTCCTTATATTATTTGGCCATAAAAAGGAATAAAGTACCAATTTATGTTACAATGTTGATAAGTCTTAAAAACATTATGTTAAGTGAAACAAGCCAATCACAAAAGACCACATTATATGATTCCATTTATATGAACTATCCAGAACAAGCAAATCTATAGACATAAAGTAGATTGCTTTGGGTTGGCAGTTGAGGGATAGATTGGGTAGATAAGGAGTACCAGGTTTCTCTCTAAGATGATGAAAATGTTCTAAAGTTGACTGTTGTTATTGTGGCCTATACCTATAAATATATTGAAAAGGCTGAATATGTGGAAGCAATATCTTCACCCATACAGCTCCTAGGGCAATGGAAATTAAAGAGAAAATAAACAAATGAAACTACATCAAAATAAAAAGCCTCTGCACAGCAAAAGAAACAATCAACAAAACAACAAGAAAGCCCACTGCATGGGAGAACATATTTGCCAACAATATCTCCGATAAAGGTTTAATCTTCAATATTTACAGGGAACTCATACAACTTAACAAAAGGAGGATAAACAACTGAATCAAAAAATGGGCAACGAACCTAAATAGATACTTTTCAAAAGAGGACAAACAGAAGGTCAATAGACATATGAAAACATGCGCCACGTCACTAATTATCTGAGAGATGCAAATCAAAACGACAATGAGGTACCATCTCACTCCTGTCAGAATGGCTATTATCAACAAATCAACAAATGACAAGTGCTGGTGAGGATGCGGAGAAAAAGGAACCCTCATGCACTGCTTGTGGGAATGCAGACTGGTGCAGCCACTGTGGAGAACAGTATGGAGTTTCCTCAAAAAACTAAAAATGCAACTGCCATTTGACCCAGTGATCCCACTTCTAGGAATATATCCCAAGAAACTAGAAATACCAATCAGAAAAGATATAGGCACCCCAATGTTCATAGCAGCACAATTTACAATAGCTAAGATTTGGAAACAGCCTAAGTGCCCATCAGCAGATGAGTGGATTATAAAATTCAAAACTGTGGTACATCTACACCATGGAATACTATTCTGCTGTAGAAAGGAAAGGACTCCTACCATACATGCAATAGCATGTATAGACCTGGAGAGCATTATGCTAAGTGAAATAAATCAGGTGGAGAAAGATAAACAGCACATGATCTCACTCATCTGTGGAATATAACGAACGACATAAACTGATTAACAAAAACAGATCCAGAGACAGAGAAGCCTCGATTAGACCGTCAAACCTCAAAGGGAAGGCAGCGGAGGGTGGGGTAAAGGGGAGAGGTCAACTAAAGGACTTGCATGTATACATATAAGCCTAACCAATGGACACAGACACCAGGGCGTGAGAGCATGAGTGGGAGGTGGAGGGTGGCAATGGGGGGATAAGGACACATATGTAAGACCTTAATCAATAAAGAAAATAAAATTTGTTTTAATTTTTTAATGCTGAATTGTACACTTTAAATGGGTGAATGGTATAGTATGTGAATTACATCTCAATAAAGCTATTGTTTTAAAAAGTAGAAATGAGAACCTAAATATTTTCTATTGAGACAGACATTAAAAATATTTTTTTAAATGTAAAACAATTCCACCCTTACTAAAATTTTTGTTTTAGAAAATATACTTATTTTTCTTAAAAATGTTATGTTGGGTTTGTTACTTTTAAATAAATTAAATATTTTTTGAAGTTTTTAGTCTTAACTTCCAATATGGTAATTAACAATAGATATAAAATATACAAATTCTTATATTAAAAAGAAGGGTATAATATTAAAATATATGAAGGAAATGTAATGAATTGAATAAAGAAATATCAGTAAAAACATTTACATACTAGCAGTAGGTAACCTATTCTAATAAAAACGGCTTTCTCGTGGAAATCACGTAGGCCAGAAGGAAGTGGCACAATGTTTTTTAAGTGCTAAAAGAATAGAACTGTCAACCCTAAATCTTAATATGGAGAAATTATTCTTCAGGAATGATGGAGAAATAAAGACACTGTCAGACAAGAAACTAAAACTATTTGTTACTAACAGAACTACTTTTAAAAAGAGAATAAAGGAAATTCTATAAACAGAAAGGAAATAATAAAAAAAGGAACTTGAAACATCAGGAAGAACATAGTAAGCATAAATATGGATAAATACAATAGCCCTTCTCAAGTTTTCTAAATTGTTTGATTATTGAATCAAAAATTATAGCAGAGTCTAATGTTATTCTCAAAGTATGAAAAGAAGATAAATTATATTATAAATGGGGAGAGTAAAGATACATAAAGGGAAATATAATTTCTATTCTTCAAACTAGTAAAATGTTGACACCAGTAGATTTTGATAATTTATGTATTTGTAAGATAATACCAAGCACAACTACTAAAAATGCTGTAGGAAGAGATGGGCTTTAAAAATACTATAAATAAATAAACACAGGAAATTCTAAAAAATGTTTAAGTAAACCAAAGGTAGGAAAAAGAAAATAAATGGAAAACATAAAACAAAAACAAAAAATAGTAGACAAGGCCTAACATAGCAAAAATTACATTCAATGTAAATTGTCTAAATACAATAATTAAAAGAGACTGGCAAATAAGATTTTTAAAATGAGCCAACTATAGGCTATCTTTAAGAAACTTGCTTCAAATATATATATATATACACACACAATATAATAAAAGAGTAATATGCAAATCGACCGTTACCCGAGACACCTAAGCCACGCCCACCAGCCAAGCCATGCCTCCCAGCCAACCAGAGTGGCTGTATGCAAATTATCCCAGCCAAGATGGAGGCTAGCAGGCATGGAGCTAGAGCAAACCAGAGGCTTCGGTTGCAACTGCCTGCCTAGGCTGGCTGAGCCTCTGCTCACAGTCACACCCACCAGCCAAGCAGAGTGGCTGTATGCAAATTAACCCAGCCAAGATGGAGGCCAGCAGCTACGGAGCTAGAGCAAACCAGAGGCTTCTGTTGCAACTGCCTGCCTAGGCTGGCTGAGCCTCTGCGCACGGCCACGCCCAACAGCCAATCAGAGTGGCTGCATGCAAATTAACCCAGCCAAGATGGAGGCCAGCAGCTACGGAGCTAGAGCAAACCAGAGGCTTC